>MNPL01002435.1:3716-32653 GCA_002081605.1 Tropilaelaps mercedesae
ATTTTTGTGATTTCGAACAGCGACTCGGAAGGAAGACGCCGGTTGGCTCGTCCCCGAGCTCTGCTGCTGGGTGAAGTGTAGTTGTGTCCCAGTTAAGTGTCGAGAGAGTACGTACTAGTGTCTACGTGAAATGCTTCAGAGGTTGAGTCCGTAAGGCCCCGTCGGAGGACGGAGGCCAAGCACGAGAGGTCTAAATCGGCGCAGGTCAACAGCTGGGTGAGTTCGTCGTTGTCATACCATTTCTCAGCAGGGCACTTCCCTCATCGCTGTCAGTCGCATCTGAGCAATTGCGTGGTCACGTCTGGTCGTCGGATGTACCTGTCGATGACCTCACGAGCGTGTCTTCAACAACGGAACGAAGCGCAATCGAGAAATCGTTGACGAAACGTCATCACAGAAACGATTTCTCTGGCATCGACGTGAGGACAAGCAGTTAGTCTAGTTAGTCGATTGACCAACAACGGACAATCGACGGTTTTGCGACGAATCGTCACCATGCACGTGTGAGGTGTAACTTTGTCCGTTTGATGTTTTGTTGTGAGGTGAAAATGACGCTGAAGCTATGATGGCGGCTATGTTGTTTGTTGTCTAGCAGATATCACCGGCAGAGTTAACAATACTGTTACCTCGTTATGTAGGTCCGAGTGTTTGCAGTTGCCCTCACTGCTACTTGTCTGGGGCAAGTTACGCCCGTAATTCTAGCAGAGAATGGACTCTGATGAATTCCCATCGAGAGATCGGCGTGAAGTTTGCAAGGACAGGCGGTTAGAATCACTGCACGTGGCTACCTCAAACATAATGGCCTGGCCTCCGACAATCGGCAAACGAGTTCCATATCGTCGTTCCATATCCCGGAATATCGGGAACTCAATAGATGTTCCCATAGATACGTCTCTCTCTCTCTCGCTTTCCACGTATACGTGTGAAATGTCATGAGAAATTAGACTCTAATGAATTAGGGTCCTTTATGGCTGTAAATTTACTATTGGCGTTTTACTAACGGTTCGATCTTGTTTCTAGACGAGGATTTGCCTAACAAGGCCGACACCGTCTCTCGGCTAATATCTTTCTCTCATAGAAACAGATGCCCATAAACCAGGTGCCCAACTCATCAACGGAATCAGTTCATGAATTGTCAAGTATACGAATAAAACGTCTACGCCTCATCTATGAGATTCTAACAACATTTTATCGATTGCGTTCCAGCATTCTTCTCGAGCTTCGCGGATATTCGGAATAGTGTCGACGCTATCTCACGTCCATACACACACACACGCTCAAATCACACATGAACATGAGCATAACATGTTGTCAACGCATTTTCGGGTAGTGACGCTACGCCTGTGAGAAACAGCCGTTTGAGATGAACACGTTCGGAGCGTCTGCCTACCTAAAGGCAGAACGGGAAGCCGTTAGCGAAACGTTAACCACCCTGAAGGAGCGACTGCGAAAGCTCAAAATGGAGGAGCTGTCTATCCGGTCGGAGATCCGCCTTAGCATGAGTTCAGCGGCGACTGGAGACGAACAGAACCTCGCACAGCCAACAGGTCCTGGTACGGCCTCAGGGTCCACAGGCCGCGTACTCGGTGGCGGGACGAGGGTCTGGATGCAGAGCATCGACACTCAACAGCATCGGACGTCAATGCAGGACCAAGACGAGGTTGTTAGTCAGTGCGAGAATTAATTAATTATAGAGGTTTTCTAAGGGTCTAGTATATACATATATATATATATATATATATAGTAGTCTAGTATATATATATATATATATATAAATATATATAGCTCTTCATATTTGCGCGTCGTCATTGCAGATGTCTGTAAATGACGCCCCACTGGAGCTTGATATCAACGAAGCTCTTCGGATTATCGGCCGATACAAGACCGAGCGCGGGTTCGGCGGAGCCGGCGAGGAATGTGACCCATTGTTCGACCCCGGGGGCATTGACCGCGATGCTGCAGGAGAAGACTCTGAGTACGCCGAACAAGTAGAGGAGGAGGAAGACGATGAAGATGAGGATGAAGATGCGGATGAAGAACTGAAACCAATCAATGAAGACAGCGCCTACCGGGATGATGCGCGTGAGGTCACCTTTGATGATTTGGCTCTCGAACGGAGCATTGGTGAACACTTTGACGAGGGGCCGGGAACGAGTTCCCAGCTGGCTGGATCTGGGGGGTCAGTTTATCACGATGATGAACGGCCGGCCAAGATGTTCAAACTGGACGGCGACATGTTCTACTAGCGGAGGGTGAGATATTGCTTTTAAGAGTTGCTGTTGTGGGGGTGTTTGGTCGCTGTCGTAATGCCTGTCTGCTAAAATCTAACTACAACGATTGGTCACGGTGCTGTTTGATAAAAAAATCGGAAATTTATTGCTTTTTCAGAGATAGAAGTGTGTATAAAGTTTTGCACAGTATACCCCTTTACATCGTATGTTTTGCCGCATAGGCGTTGCCTCTCTTGTACGCGATTACAATTTCAGACAGACAGAGTTAACTTGAACCGGGTTCACTGACCACCACATTGGTCAGTATCATAGAGAGCGTCCGTCTTCCTGGAGTTTCGTACATGGGCTGGGTACATATTTATTATAAAATGTATGGAATTCTTACTCTATGCAGAAAACCTCAATAGTTTAGGAATGGCAGCTTTCTCTACCATTCCACTCATCGTACGGATATGTGAGACGACGACATCCTAGGAAACTTCGAGCATAGCACGAAAGTGGATCATAATTCGGGAAAACTATGTTAGGTATAGCTCTAGTCATTAACGATTCGTTTAAATTTCGCATGAAAGGTGTAAGGCACCCTGAGCATGGGGAACGGCTGCGTGCGCCGTTCCTGCTCAGTTCCATTCCAACGGTACTAACTCGTATAATTGGCCAGACACAGCAGGCGTCGCTTCTCATCTCGGAAATATCGATCATACATTCACTAACATGAATACTTCTTTCGCATATACAAAGGTCTTTCTCGTTTCCGAGCCATCTGCCGATTGTGACTTGTCCCACCATCCAATCCCACGTTTATTGTTCCCAAGCTGGTGTGCCGCCGATTCGCTAATGTTGCTCTGTGGCAGTGGACACTCGATCCAAGAAAGGTCGCTAGTATTGTCCAAACAACAGCCATTTCTGGGAGTGGACAGTGTTTGCCGTTGTCGTTGCCGCAGTTCTCATGATATAGGTTCTGTTTTGTAGGAGCTTTACGGAAAGGGGCCTACGTATATATTTCTACCAGGTCGACAACATTTAGAAACGGCAGCCATCAGCGATCAATGCCATATTATGAAGAGCACGTTATGAATCTAAATTGCGGCAGAGATCTTCCGCAGAGGAGTTCATCAGGCGTCGCGTCAAATCGCCTCGTTGATTCGAAGCTGACGGCACTCCACCGAGTTTTCATTCATTGCACTGAACTTCGTCGAGGCGAGTTTGTAACCGGATTCGAAGTACGCCAAGTCCCACCGTAATTTGCGTGAATTGCATTCGACGTTTAGAAACGGTCTCGAGTCCACTCAGTGTCCGTTGCTGAGCTTGGTGTGTTTGCCATCCGAGCGCTGACCGATAACCTCGACGTGAAAGCCGATATCGCGCAACTTGGCATCGTCGAGCACACGACGCCCGTCGAATATAAACGGCGGCTTCATCATTTCAGCGTAGATTTTCTTGTAGTCGAGACCCTTGAAGATATCCCACTCGGTACAAACAGCGATGGCGTGGGCCCCTCGCGCGGCGTCATAGGGGCATGATACCGACTCGACCTGTTGATCAACTAAAAGCGCCGCGAACAGAAACGTCCAGTCAATAGACAAACTTGGCATCTTTTCTCCGCGGAGCCTAGCTACAGACTTCAAATATTTCGTTTTGCTTCGCTCCATACCATTGTGACGAACGGATGAACACATGTATTCTAAACAGGAGGAAGAACATGGCGTCAAGCAGTTGCCTAACCGACCTTTATCCGACTCGTCGACGACGTCGCGGAGGTCGCTGACCACCTGTTGGTGTTTGACTTTTGGATCAAAGATGCGGAGCTGGGCACCCTCCTCGATTAGCTGTTGGCAAATGTATATTGCTGCACTCTCGCGGGTATCGGCCGTGTTTTTCTTGAACGAGAAGCCAAAGATCGCGATGCGTTTACCGGCTACGGTGTCGAACATCCCTCGGGTGATTCGGCGGGCGAATCGGGTCCGTTGGAAGTTGTTGATTTCGATAATCTACGGGGGCGCAGACAAACGGTACTGGTCAGTAATCGGATAGTTATTGTAGCCAGATTACAGAGAATAATATAGCTTTCTGAGGGATTTGTTGGTAAAAAAGCCATCTTACGCCTCAGTGAAAAGTGTCTCAGACGGCGCTTTCTATTTCACATCACTATCGCGCTTCTGCTATGAAAGAACTTGAGAAGCAAATCAACGATTTGAATGTTTGTATTTATTAAACAGAAAACGTATAGCTCAGGTGTTCTTCTCACCTTCTTAGCTTACAACGCACTACCTTATATATCACGCTCTGCTATACCGCTACGCACCTGGTAAAAGTAGTTAGCCACCTCTTGCAGATGTAAACACTCGCTGATGTAGACGAGATTGAGAACATCTTTTTGGAAACAGCTTCCGCCAAAGCCGACCGAGGCTTGAAGAAACTTTGATCCGATTCGGGAATCAGCGCCAACTGCGTGCGCCACTTCTTGCACATCTGCGCCTGTCTCCTCACAGATCGCGCTCATCGCATTAATCGAACTGATCCTACAAAAACAGGACGCACATGACCGCTTATACATGGTCAACAAGGCTACTGTATACATATATATATATATATATATATATATATATAGAAACTACTCATTCAAGGGTATTTGTTGATTCTCTTTCGACAATTCGGCTTTCATTCATTCACAGGAATTACCTTTGGGCGAGCAGAGCGTTGGCAGCGAGTTTTGATAGCTCCGACGACCACGTGTTCATCGTTATGATCTTGTCATCGGCCACCCAGTTTCGGTAGACAGTGCAGAGACTTTCGATGGCGGCCAGTCCATCGGGAGTCTGCTCACCACCGATGAGAATGCGGTCGGGATTGAACAGATCAGAGACAGCCGTTCCTTCAGCGAGAAACTCGGGATTTGAGAGCACCTGAAAGGAAGCACCTTTGCGCAACAACAAAAAAAAAGCATTGCTCACTGTCGCTCACTTCTACGGGTAACGAAAGTTGTTCGAATTACGGAAGCATTCCAATTGGTGATGCCGCAGCTGCAGGGCAACACCTGCACCCGTGTAATAAAATATTGGTCTATGAATACAAGATGAAGTCTAAACTAATCGGCCTTCCCGCGTTACGCCTCAAGCCGCTCTCGCGGGACTCGGACCAATTGTTAAGTTGCAATGAATAAGGGCAATGGATTTGTTATTTGTGTGGGGAGTTACAAAAAAAATGCCAAGTACTTGTTGCCGTCGCAAGGGCCGTACCATCTTTCCCGTTCGCTCGAAGTATTTTCGAGATGCTCTCGGCAGCTGTGACGGGCACCGTTGACTTTTCTACGACAATCTTGTCTGATTTCGCATGCTCAGCAATCGCACGAGCGGCGCTTTCCACGAACCGCAGATCTGCCGCTCGTCCCTGGAAATGAGACTTTCCCATTGTTAGAACTAATACCGACGTTGGCGGATTCCCAAACATATATACATATATACGGGTATTTTATTTGCTGCTCTATAGAAATATTGACAATAATTAATTAAATGTTGCTACTACAATGTGATCGCCCGACGAAGGCGGAGGAACAAGTTGTTTGACAAAACACGTGAAGCGCGAGTTTCTTTCAGTACGAAAAGTACAATAGTTTCATAGCATTAGTATTGGCTGTACGATACGATATAGTCTATTACTACTAGATATTATTATTATAGTCGGTTCTACGAAGACTGCAATAAATTACGAAAAACATTTCTCGCGCTTTGATAAAGTAATCCATTTTTTCTCCCACTGATTGAGACGACACACTCAAGATAATTTAATATCTCGCTTTAGCTAGATGGTGATATCGTTGATACAGAGGGATTAAATAAGCTTCTATGCAAATTACGATTCTAGGACTGTTGTGGTACCAAGGCCTCTGAACATCGTTAGTGCCTTGTCATTTGAGGCCTCTTTTTAGGCCACCTAAAGGCACAATCAGGGTCTACTGCCAATTATTGACATTTAAGAAATTCAGTAGCTGGTCGAACGGTGGCTGCGTCGTTATGAGCAATGACCTGACTAGTTCATTTCAAGAACGCTACATCCTATTCTAATATGTTAGCCAGTGGCAGCTCTAGATGATTTCACTGTAAGAAATATTCAACACGCGTGATAACGTTCACACGGCCGCTCGTTTAATGGGGTATACCCACAGGTAGATAACTCACAGGTAAGTGCGATAGATAACTTTACATAGAGAAACTCGGAAGTGGTCTCGTCAGAGTGTTGATTCACTAGAACATACTGCATGTTGTTGAACGCTTTGAAATTAGGTAGACCCAAACGGCTTGGCCTATTTTTGTTAGGTAGTTGTAACTCCTGCCTTGCAGGCAAGCGCACACGATCTGGGCATCCGTTTCGAAAGCGTTGACTTCTGTCAGCCGTATATATTTTCTACACACTGTTTTTTTTTTTTTAAATACTCCAGTTGTTGTATTTCTCGAATAAAATAACAGCAATAGTATCCTCAAAGTCAAAATCAGCTTTCTTGTGCTAGAAGTAATGAGTCTTTAGCCAATCAAGTGCGAAACAGGTCTGATCAAAGGCATCCCGTCGACCAATGGCTGTTGCTTTGGAAGCTTCTCTTCGTCAATGAAGCGAAATTTTACCTTTCCAAATCCATAGGTCTTCGTCGGCGTATTCACCGAGATGAATATGAGGTCTGCCTCCTGTATGCTGCGTGCGAAATCCGTGGAGAAAAACAGGTTCCGTTGTCGACACTTGGCGACAATGTTGTCGAGGTCGGGTTCGTATATCGGTAATTTATCGGAGTTCCACTGGGCGATTCGCGTCTCGTTCGGATCCGCCACGGTGACTCGGATGTGGGGACACTTCAAGGCGATGACGGAGCACGTGGGGCCGCCCACGTAGCCTGCTCCCAAACAACATATGTTTCGCACCTCAACTAGCCTGGCAAGACGGAGAGAGAAAATCGGAGCATGAATTTGCATTCATTTTCAGCCTAATCAAATTTATCTCGGCCTATCTTATTCAACTGACTCAGTGGTACTCAATACAGGCGTACGCTCACCTGGGATATTGTTCTCAATCGATAAAACTGTAGTGTGACTAGATTCAAACGTTTAGTGAATAGATATTCTAACTGGTTAGTATGGCGTGCTGACCATAAAAAGGGCACGGCTTTGAACAATGAGCCACCTCGAGCTAGTTCGTTGAGGTGGTTGAGGCGAGAAGTCTTCTTAAAGAACGAATAGTCCGATTCCCTTAAGAACTTTGATAGACGAGTTGACATTTGTTTGTCGGGCGGTCGACTATGCGACGTTGCATAAAATCGTTGTGCTGTACTGCTTTCGGTAAGGCCGCCTTAAACAGCGACGGGATGTTGGCGGAAAAATATTTTGAAAAAACGTTTCAAGGTGTACAAAACTATTACGTATGATTAACTTTAAAAACGTTTACCCTTTACGTTTGCTGTCACCTGGTCCTGCCATCATCTGGAATAGATAATGAAAACACAATGCAACTTTATACAACGTCCTACTTTGCGTACGGTTACTTTTAGAGTAAGGTGTGAATAACACAAGGAAATGCATAAAAAATATGTATATGGAAAACACCTTCCTATTACTAAGCTGGCAAATAGCTAACTCTGATCAACTGAGCAAATACAGGCACCTAGCACGTATTTAAACCGTAACGTGCGTTTAATTATGTAGTTTCGGCTTAGGCCTTGTGCGGCCTGCAGCTCTTGACGGAGCCTCCGGAGTAATGATCGCGTATGCAGCAAAAAAGGATCGCTTAGTCGCTTGCTCTTTTATGACTGTTTTAATCTTGCCGTTTAAATAATTCGCCTGTTCCTAGAGCTGACGTAATTTTTCCGCATGCACCGTAAAGCTAACGTGTCGAAAACAATGTTAATTGCATTCAGCGATAAGAACAATTAGGTGATAAAGAACGATAAAATTCCACGAGGACGACGTATTACACAATGGTGGTCTTATAATGGCCCACTCGTGGAGGGACTTGCGAGTTGCAGTTTACGACAAACCGGCTGAAATACCATTACCCTTTCTCCACACGTTGTACGCTATGGGACAGCTTCATTGACGTCAGCTTTATAACCATATTTTACAGCCCAATTGATTTCCAGACTGACAACGGAACGTTGTGTGGCTCTTTCAATTGCTTAATTTGCCAAGTGTTAGATAGAGCATTGGATTGGCATCGCGCGTATAACCTTTGTCCGGCGATTTTCGTGTCAGGTCGCCTCTGTTATGTCGGTCGTCGGGCCCTGTCTGTATGCTCTATCAATCCCTTCATCTCCGTTAAAACTTTCTGTCCACCCTAAAGTCCACCTAAGGTCGGCTAATTGGTGAATAAGGAATACGCATTACGTCGATATTCGTGTTCGGTAGGGTGATGCATCCGTCTGTAGGCAGGTGGGTTTGTGCGTTCTCACTCGAGGATCTCAACGTAGTCGTTTCCCAAACCACATTGACTTGCATACCAAACGAAGGACAGAGTTCCTCCATTCACGAAGTCCTTGCTTCACAATGTTACTCACGAGCCGTAAACTCTCTCTTCGTAAACTTCCTGGGAGAAGGTGGCAGTTGATCGAAGTAATGATACGCTTGTGGAATAGACGTGCCAACCGCTCTGCGAAACGTTAGTGCTCGTAGTGATAATGAACGCTTCTGCACTGCAAAAACTTCGTCGTTTCGCTACTAGTACCCTGTTCGTAGGCTGTACATATTGAAAGACCTGCTACCATGTTTGTGGGTGCTTGTGTGCTATACGCTTTGGCGCGTACCTTCGGCGTACGCCTACTCCCCACAGGAACCTATCGCCTCGCACTGATTCGCAGTGCCAAAACGGACGTGAGCGGACGTTCTGTTCTACGTAGCATTACTCTATCCCCGCCCTGATCGGCGGGGTGCGTCTCCGCATATGTGACAGATTAGCGCTGTCGGCTCTGGCGCTTTCCCGGGTGACAATAGGAGGCCCTCTACCGCATAGCGTAATAAAACCGTCCTTGTTACGCTCAATGAGAACCACATAGATTCATTAAGGCCGTTCATGCGTCAAACAGCGAAATCACCAGAGACTGGCGAATACCTGTAGTGCGATAAGCGAGACTCGGCTGTGGTCACATGATGGCTTCCAGAGGTCTGACGCGAGACCGTAGTCACGCATCCATAGAAACACGGAACTCACCCGCCGCAAACGCGGACACTACGGCGAAATCCATTTGTCAATTGTGTTGGGGTACTCAGGCTAACGCTGCTCGATCGTTCGATTACCTACTCAACACCCTTGACTTGTCGTACGTAAAGCCAGAACAAGCCGTCTTTAGACTACCGAACCAACACCGAAGACAGGCTAATTGCATTTTGGTGAACGCAACGTCCACATCAGCAGTCATGAATTGGGTTTTTTCCCCAAAGGTGATGGCCACTCAGGTGGTGGTTTACGCCATAGATCGTTGCAGACTTTCAGGCGCCACCGTATTGCGTGGCGTCGTGTGTTCGAGGCACTCAACGCGTGACGTCACTTCTGTTCGCTCCGTTCATCCTGATCAACGTGACGCGTGATCTAAATCGGTGGTGTTTGTTTCTCCTGGGGGAAGACTCTGATCGAATAGAATCCAGACTGACTAAGCTCTCAATGTGACCCAGCTTATCCGGGCACGTCGACTTGCCGGTAGCTGCTGCTTCGGCTGTTCTTTTGTTAGCCGAGGAAAGACGTTGAAAACGTAGCTAGGTGTGAAGCTGGCGCTTGCCTGTTCGAATCCCGCTGCTAACACACACTCCTTTGTTTGCTCCGTATACATGGGGAGTGGAGTCGTAATAAAGCTGTAAGGAAGTTCGTACCAGCTAAGAACAGGGAGGGTGACCAGCAAGTGTGTTTATCTACTGACGTTGAAAACAGGCTTCTACGATCTTAGCCGGGACATGCTACGTTTACCTACGCGCCTGTCCGCGTTACTTCTCCAATAGTTCCGTCAAAACTAGATGGAAGCATACAAACCGTCCGTCCGAAAATATACTCCCTAATTTTGCAATCTTTGGCCCGAATGATGAACATATTGTAGCAGAAGTATACAGATATTCTCTGAATTTCTACCAAATAGCAGAACTGATGCAATCGACGTCGTTCTCGGATCTCTTAATTTTTGCAATTTTTGACACATCGCGTCCGTTCGAGGTTCAGATGGTCCTGAAAATTCACTGAATTTCACTCTACTGCTACTAACTCTAACTAGCTCTTTAACTAGCAATAGAGTGAAATTCAGTGAATTCTCAGAATCATCTAAAGGGCCACGCAAGGCTTATCCACGTTCTACGTGACATGCGTATGATACACGAGGAGGTGATTATATAAAGTATCTGAGCGCACAATTCGGAAACACCGAAGACTATCGCAGCTGGGAGGCATTTGGCAAAATGTATGAACGTAGCATGAGAAACTAAATCGCTGGTGCCTAATTCAACGGGCAACAAAAAAACTGCAATCCGAAAAGTGGCACAACTCCAAGACCATTGCTGAAACATTTGTATAACCGTATCATGTTCGAGATACTATTCTTGATTCGGTGAACAACACGTCAAAGAGATCTGGATTCATGATGTCGTTTTGCCCTGTCCTAGGGTTTTGGCACTGCACGTCACTCCGATGCATACGACTGTGAGCTATTTACTAATAAATATTGCATCCATTCACGTTTCAACCTCTTAGCAGGCACACTTTGGGATAATATGAACTACCCTACAGCTGCTATGCGGTAAACTTAGCAGGTAAACTTACTGCGGTTTCGTAAAGCCTTATCGATTAAGTGTGAGGAAAGTCTTCTAGTGCGAGCTTGCCATTGAACTCAAACTTAGCGAGACGGGATTCTAACTCAGAAATTTGGTGGTATAACTACTTGGTCTGATATTTACGAGGCACGAAACTGTTCTGCGAGACACAGCATTACTCTGAGGCTTGATTCTGTCTGTGACGCTTTATGGCTCAATCACGGTACGCGATAAAATTCACAAATCGCTGGCAAACGCCTGATCGTTAAGACTCGCATCCTACGACCCGAGCGCCGTCTTAGTAAAAGTGGTAGAAGTCGCGTTAGATTATTTCTGATGCAATATGTCAAATTCAGGTCTAAAATAATATTTAGCAGGTTTATCTCCCCATACATCTTACGTGTCATAATGGTTTGAAGTGAAAGTAATATTACCAACGCGGAACGAAATGATAATGCTGACAATAATGACAATAACAATAATAATAATTATTATTATAATAATAATAATAACCTACTCACGAGATCAGTTATTGCGTTTGTTACCAACTGGAGTACCGGTGGCTCTTCGACGGACTGCCAACGTGACTCAACGTGGTTGGCTCTGACGTTCGTTGTTACAAAGAGCGCTTATTAAAAGTCTACGCTAATAAGCAGTCCTGTTACGAACCTACCCTGCAGAAATTCCCTAATCACACAAAGCAGTTTGCATCGGGCCACACACACACACACACACACACACGCCGACTAACTCCGCAACCACTGAGTGGACACACGAATGCCCTGCTAACCTGCCACCTGAATTTGCTTTCAGATGAAACCTACTCCCCGTAATAAGAAATACCGCCAGGACCCTTCGACAGCCACTAGAACACAGCCACACTCTGCCGCGATCAGCTCGATGGCAAAAATGTTTGTTGGGAGTTCGACGCTGTCGAAGCGTTGAATCGCCTTGGCAGATCTGCTCACCGTCCGAGCGGTGAGGGGGGAGGCTGGTGGCGGGCAGCCTGATCAGTGCTAACGGCTCTAGTCGACACGAGGCTGTACAGCGAACCTGTCAATAGGACAGGGAGCGTCACGTCAGGCGGGTGAAATACTGATGGCAGTGGTGCCGGCTTGCCCTGCACGGTAGAGCCGCGACGCCTACTTCACTTCCTCCAGGCTGACGCTTAACGGTTAGCTGCACTCGCCGCTCTCGGCCACAGCAGCGGCGGTTGTCGGCGCCCCTCCAACGCCGGCCCAGCCAGAAGCCAACACTCAAAACGCGCCGCGGTAGGCCGCGCTGCGGGTGAGTGGCGTCGCGTGGTGACGTCGTCAACGGCCTACCGGCCACGTAGTGCTGAGGTGCGACGCCGCCACAGGTCCCGGCAGAATTTGGCCGTACTCACAGTTTCCCGTCGTTAGCCTCGCCGAAATTCGAACAAGACACACACACACACACGCACGCTATGCATATCGCCCCTATGCATATCCCAAGCTTTGTTGATGGAAAGGGGCACGCGGAGGGGGCCAGCGACCCTTCAGAACACATTGAGCCTGTGACGTAACGATGCGAACATACGTTGGCCAAAACGACAGGCACGGCCAACAGAGACAGTATCGCTCCAATAAACGGGCCTCAGACATGGAGTTCGCTTTCGTCGTCAGCTGGCGGCGTTGTTGTGTTGGTTGTCCCTCTCGCTCTTGTAACGGCCGCCCGCGCCCTCGCCACTTGATCGAGGGCGCGGACGCCCTTCTCACGGCCACACTCGATGGAGCGATTCGGTGGAGAGGGACGGCCGGAGAGGAGGAAATGTTTTTCTCTTCGAAATGAAAAAAACATCGGCGCTGATCGAGGAAATTTACCGAAATGAGAAAAAAACTTGGGGGAACGTTCGTTCGCCCGTCTTTGTCGTGCCGTCTCTTCCTCCTCGCACCATTTTTCAGTTTTTTTTTTATTTTCGCCGCTTCGGTCTTTCTCTATCGCTGTTTGACATAGGTGCTAGACGAGGTGGTTTGACTTGGCAGTGCAGACAACTTTCGCCTCTTGAACGTCTCTGGTGTGTCTCCTTGATGACGTGGCGCGGATGATGTTGGATGAACATAATGATCGAATGCTCCTCGTAGGAGAAACAATTTTTGGAACATATGGCGGCAGCATACAGAGTTAAAAAGGGTCCACCAGTACTAAATTTACATACGAAAATTCACATACGAATTTGTTTTTCCGCAGCGTAAAAGATACATCGATCATCTTCTGACTCACTGAGGTCAATTTCGGCATTAAGATCCGCCTTTTCCAACCGTCAAATAAATTATAACGTTTTTGAAATAACATTTTTATTTCTTACGTCATTACGTCCGCTTTTGTTTTTCTAAGGCTATCTAAAACAGCTGACACCAACAACACGCCGATCTGTGGTCGTTTTTCATGTGGTACGACTGCAAGAGAGACGTTCAGTGTGAAGCATATGCAAAAAATACAAAAATTAATAGACGCAATAGTGCAATCGTGCTAATAAAAGGCTACTAAACACAATTAATTAGAGAAAAATAGAATCTTAGTCAGTATTCAGTGTTATGTTTTATTGTATCGTAGAAATAAAATCGGTTACACGGGTTACGTGACACTGTGTACTTAACTCAGGAAAGAGATATTGTAAAGGCAATAATAAATTCGAAATAATCATGAATGAATGTTTGAATTTAATCTCAAGTGTCCGTTAAACCATCACAAAATGAATTCGCTTTGGTCGGGTGGATATAACTCAGTGCTTGAGGTGTTAAGACGCTTTTTTGTAAGCTTTCCATCGAAAGATGTAGACGCGGACTTAGGTATTTGCCACTTTTTTCCATTTAGAGTAAGTACGATGAGTAACATGGTGAGACTAAGTATGCTGCATATATATATATATATATATGCACACTACAGAATAGTCTTGCAAACAGGACGCATTGGATACAGGACGTAATTAAGCCACAATAGTACTGAAAATTTATTGTTCACTTCCCTGGAAAGGTTTTTCAAATCAAGTGTCGATTTTCCAAGTAATGGAAAGCCAAGCGTACGAAAAGCATACAACTACTCTTCACGAAATTGAGTTGCTGAGTCACCAGAAAAAATCTACTAATTGATCACAATAGCCGAAGAAAAACGCGCGTCGTTCTTTGAGAATTCAGCTGTGGAAATTCTGAGTCACGCTGTCATCTGAACTTGATCGCGAAATACCGAATCATTAGAAATTCACGATACCCCAGTAGAGCACGGCGAGTGCAAGAATCTGCCCAAGAGTCGAAGCAGTTCGGGTAAAGGTGGACGACGAGCGCTCCTAGAGGCTGAAGACTGCGTCCTTTAATATACGCGTCTTAGTTTTGTCCTCTGCGAACACGAGAAGTTCACCTGTAACGCACAGTCATCAAATATAAATCACCACCTCCAGGAAAATTGCATTGTTGGCGCTAACCGGCGGCTGTAGAATAGCTCGCGCCACCCCATCGACAGGATCAAGATAAACGCCCCGTATCGAATAAATCTGTTCACACAGACGCTGAACGTGCGAGAAATCGAAGTGGCGTTGTGGGAGAAGCAAAATGCTGAATGCTCGTGTAGTCTGTATTTTGAACTATAGGATCCGGCTGACTATAGCTGTTCGTTGGCTGTTTCTCGTTTTGACGTTTGCAGAGAGATAAAGATGGCTACCAATCTGGTAACGGGTATTTTGTAAACTCGAAGTTTACCAACCTTGGTGGTCCTCAGCAAACGCAATGATGTGTACGTCGGGTCGAGCCTGACCGTTTTTATCGGAGTTTCCGTTGCGGTCCACTGAACACCAGCTTAGAGGCAGCTCCTCGGCCTGCTACTTCTCGGAAGTAGGGGGAACCTCGCTTAGTGCGAAGATATTTTCCTGTGGACATCCGACATGTCGTGCGTTTGTTAATGCTATGCTCGGATACAGCCTGCAAACCGTACAGGACGCTCTGGCGCGTGACACATTGCAATGGGTGGCTACAAAAGAATCTTATCATGTATGTACTTACGCTAACGTAGTCGCCAAACGCGTCCTGAATGCCTTTAAGAGCTTTTCCCGTGTACACGACACTGCCAATGATTGCGCTATTTGTTGGCAGCTGATAACTGTATATCGGCTTTTCATCGGCTGGGGTTCCTGTAGACATTGGCGATCGTTTTCTTCAGAAACTGACGTACAAGTACCAAGCCTAACACCGATGTTATTGTAAATCAAATCAACGTGTCAAACACAACATGTCAAAGATGTGTCATCTTGTGCTAGTTTATCATATGCCGTTCTAACAACATTTAAAAGACGATTGGGCCGAAAGCTAAGGGGAGACGAAACGTTTATATCCCACCTACATACCCCCTTCAGGATGTCCATAGCGTCCTCCTTTTCGAACGAGGACTATCTCTTCCTCGGGATGCAGGTCAATAGCTGTGTCTCCACAGAACAGTTGTTCAAGTCTTGTTAATTCATATGTCAATAAAAAAAAAGAGTAGGAACGATTAGGCATAATTGCTAAGTGCATAGTTTACGTTGAACTCTGCGAAATACGAGGTGTCAGTTTCGTGCGACAAACGAATCGAACGAAATAAACCGCAAAACATCAACCATATGGAATTGCCATAGGTGAAGAGGATTCTACAGTAGGACTCTATTGTGGTATTACGCATGAAAAGAATATATACAACTTTTCAATCGTCTTAGTGGTTTGTGGTTATAGCACGTTGCTGAATCACTACGGGAAATGCAGCGAACGCTCTTGATTTTTTTAGCTTATTTTGAAATTCTTCATGTAGGGGATTTTACTGTGCATATCAAACTAATGCGTATATACATCAGTGTTTAGGAGAAGTAAAGAAGCGTGGTGTTTGCCTAAATCGCTGAACATTGTGGGATAATAATAATAATAATAATAATAATAATAATAATAATAATAATATTATTTTTATTATGATGATTGTGATGATGATGATGATTATTATTATTAGTATTATTACTAATGTAGACATAATCGCCTCTTGCTTTATCGCTTACCAGCCGCTGATGCCCGTGTATCAGTTGCGCACCTCCAGGGGTTGCGGAATCCCAAGGCGAAGATCTCTGGTTTCGAAAGGGCAATCCGTACGGTACTTTTCGACGGCCGTTACTTTCATCCGAAATTGTCACCAAGATTGATTGTCATCCGAAGAATTTTCCTCGTTGAGATGGTCTCGTTGAACCTGTCGAAGGAATTTCGCGACTCAATTTTGCTGTCATTCTCCCAGTAGAAAAAAGTCTCCGTCTGTTAAAGGTCAATCCTAGATTTAATAAAATATATCACGTGCACTACGTGCACCAAACAGATGCGTTAAATGGCCAATGAGCGGCTAAGTACCCAGACTTCTGTGGACCGAAACATTTTCCTTTCGTTTTTGAAGGAAGAATATCCACTCAAGTTTCCCTGGCTAACACGCAATGATTCTGTGATGTGTATTGTTGATCGGCGGGGCTAGCGACTGCAGGCTACAGTGATGATGTGTAGATGTGTGAATGACATAGGCCTACTGAGTGGATTCGTTGTTCTTCATTGCACCGTCACCTGTTGTCAGGTAAACGATACGTTCGACAGTGTCGTGCCTGCTCGGCACGTCCATGCCGGCAGATAACCGCACCCGGCTAAGCAATTGGCCACCGTTGTAGCGGCTGCTCGGCTGAGGTACACGGGTGAGCTCATACTCCTCATCGATCAGAAGCTCTCTCTCTGGTAAAATGTTAATGTTGCTTACCTTAGCCTCAATAGCAGTGAATTGCTTTCGGGAAAAAGTCGTGGATATGTTAAGAGCCTGTTGTGTAATTATTTCGTTTAGAATCCATAGTTATATTGAGCGCTAAAGACCGATTTTCACTATTTATCTCAGTGGCGGATTACGCTAATTTTAATTCATCTTCTACCAAAATTACCTGCGGGCCGAAAGGTATTGCCGTGACAACTGTGTCGTGATCTGCTCCCTCGAACGATTTTCTGCTCGATGAAATCAGAAGTGTTTCCGAAGGAGCGCCTGATATCCGTTCATTCGATTTCGACCTGTGCTAAGCCACGAGCACCCCATATCAGCAGCGGCAGCTTTTTCTCTGTCTCGATAATTTTTATATTTTCCCCTACGTACTAAAAATATTGCGATGTCGATTAGGACATCATGGCAGAGACTAGATTTCAGTCGGAAACTGCTCATATAAACTGTCTAGCTTGAAATTTTCTAACTTTCGATTTTTAAACGTACAACCCACTCCACTAACCGAGTTTTATAGATTCATCGTTGTCCCTTCTTATACCAAAGACACCCGTGTCGTTATCGACACGACCACATGCAACATCCAATTAGAGTACCGTCATTCGGCCAGTTCGAGACCCTTATCTGTCCTTAGTAATGCGTGTGAATTCGTAAAATGCAAAAATACGAGATCGTCAGAACGGAGAAGGTCTCCGACTTATCCAAACCAAAAGACTAGACTCGAATTACAACGTATTTCTACGTCCTCTATTCTTTGGTCTCGTTGGATGCTGTACTCGCTATGCCGTACACGGCACTCGTCCGAAACGGCATTTGCACCTTTGCCGAATGAGACGAAGGGACAAAAGGCCTCGATGGTCCATCCATGATGACGAAGTGATAAGCCGTGACGAGATGTCCACTGCTAGGCTGTGATCTCCACAGCTGTGGGCGAAATTAAAGAAGTACTAAGGGAAAAAAGGAACAAGGGGCGATTAGGAACAGTGCGGAACGGGAGCCTGGCCAATTGATCCAGCGCACTCAAAAACACACTCGCTGGCAGAAGTAATATTGAAAAACGGTTCCTCCAGTGTGATGTGTATCAGGCGGCGTGAGTTTTAGTGGGTTGGTCTGCCTACAGCCCCACTACCCACACTACCCGGCGAATACCTTGTTGTGAAGAAGGGTGCTCATGAGAGTTTCTCCGTCGCAAAAAAAAGGCTGTGATCTCTAGTATTCAAATCAACCCGCCGGATCAAGCCCGTGGACATCAACCTAGCCGTTAGCCACCGCCCGTAAAGGTCAAGCTGTGTCATAACTGGCGGACAACAGCGTTCAAATGTGACAGTCGGCGAAACAAGAATTCCTAGTGATATCTCCTAGTTGATCTAACATTGCTTTGTGGGTATCGAAATTCGTCCACTAATAACCCAGTTGAGGATAATAAGCTAGTCTTGATTTCTAATATATAATCTATAAATAGTTCTTTTCGATCCGTCGTGTCTTCTCGTCGAAAGGAACAGAAACTGTCACAAAGCGAGATGAGAGAATAGAGAAAGCAAAGGGAAGTGCGCGAGCGAGAGAGAGAAAGTTATTGTTGATTTGGAACTTTTCGGCACGTTTAGCGATTCAAACTTCAGTCCTTTAGTGGATTTTTGACAATATTTATTAGAAGATTAAGTAGAGCATTGACGACTAGTACAAAATAACCTATTACGAATGCATACATTACGTACCTCGATGTTCTGCGACCAGAAGTTGATTCCCATAGAGCTCCAGTCCGACTGGCCTATGGAATTTCTCAGCAAGTCGACGAAGGCAGAATTTCGTGTCGGTCGCAGAGGTCGCCTGTGTCCAAGGTAGAAACTTCACCAAAGCGATCCACACAACGTGCAGCTGCATTATCCTAAAGCTAGACCGTCTCATATTGAGGTGCGGAAATCAAACAGGTCTGATAAGAACCGTGATGGAGGATAAGGCCTACCCCAACTCGGGACTGGAATAAGACCAGACTTTGAGCTTATGAGGAGACGCTCGTTTTTATTATTGCGTTAGCCAAATACGTATGCTTAAAAAGATATTTGACTCAACGGTGGCTGTGCTGTGCTCTGATACATTGGCACCTAGTTACTTTCTCCATTTATTTTGTGAATGTTTGCGACATTTCTCTTGTATGTACTGTCTCTATATTAAGGGTTTGCCAATGGTTTCGTCGAATCCAATGCTTTTACGTTCTCAAGTGCAAAGGACGCAGAAAATTGAACTTTACCGCCAGCGCAATGACCCACAACCTTAGCGCCGTTCAGCTCTATACAGAAAGTGCGAGAGAGAGAGAAAGGGAGACAGTTTATTACTACTCACTACTTCATTTACATCAGCTATAGATCACCCGAAAGGCTTCAATAAATAAAATGCAATTGTTGCACGCTTCAGCCAAAAACAGAAGTTTTTAATACAAACCACGTTGCGACCAACGAATATGGTGTTCAACTTGTTGAGGTTTTGAACGACTTCCCTCAGATCCGTTGCTTACCAGTGCGGTCGAATTACGTTGAGCATAACAACTTAAATCTATTCGTTAGGAGATCGTTGCATTACGTACAAATATTCCCACCAAAAGAGGCATTCACTGTTTCCCTAGGAAGATACAGCGTCGGCGAACGCCATCTCTGTGTCAGATGCTTTCATGCTATACTCGCTCGGGTTGGTACTACACATGGCCTCGTATAATAGTCGTAGTTTTGAGTGAGCTTTCGGTTCATCGCCATTTTCAAACGCGGGTAAATCGGTTTCCTGCACCCGCCTTGACGTAAATGTTGTTGATCTCTTAGAACTGTAACAATGCGTGTTCTGCGCAATTCCTTCCCGTCCGAGGGATAATGCGAAGCCCGGTAGAGTCAAGTTCTAATTTTGGCTCAACTGTTGAGGTTTAGTCAACCTTTACTCACTGTATTGGTCCCACACCTGGTTGCTCTCGACGATGGCGTTCGATTTTAATTGGGGCCAATAAAAACTATTTTACGGTGTAGCTTATTTCGTAGCCCGGTAACTATGACCTCCAAAAGTTGCGAAGTGCAGCTTTCGTACAAGTGGTCCATTTCGTGGCGAATCATAAAGCCGATTTGTAATGGCTAAACGATTATTCCGTGCCCGTTCATGTCATCGAAGCCGAAAAAACTTTCACACTTAACTAAACAAACGCGCGGGGAGCAAATATTAAGGTCATATAGATTACCTAATTGTGCCGTAGGACTGGTGCGGCTTAGGGCCCGAATTCAAAGCCAAACTATTCAACGACCCAGGGATGTAATGTTAGAAATATATCTCAACAGACTTCAAACGTACCTACAGAGTTGCATCCTAGACCGCTGAGCCAAACTGTCTCGCCATACGAGGGAATTCGACAGTGCAACTGCAAGAGCTGTCCGTCTCCACTTCATAGCACAAAATGCGAGACAAATGCGGCCGGTCTATTATTGTGTTATTGTGCAATTGTTGACTATACTGGGAAATATGATGTGCCGTATGAGTTCTAAAGAGGTTCTGCTATCAACGAACGTACAGGGACACACATGCGGGACTTCGAAGGGGAAAAGGTATAGCATGCGCGTGCAGAACTCTCCTTTTCGACCACTGGCGGGTAAACCGTTGAAGTCAGCTCTCGTGGCGAGTACCACGTCGAACTGACGGCTGAAACCAATGTGATTAGAGCTGCACATGTGAATACGAATTTGGGAGAGGTGCGAAAATACTTGGAGAGGAGATAATACAGCGGATGTTGCGGAAAAGCGGAGAAAGTTGCTAGCATAGCGAATTGAGACAAATTTGAGATCGCGTTTTGATCAAGGAAATATCAGTTAATTGCAATTTCGGTAGAATGCCTTAAACTTGATTCGCAACTCGAATAGATTTTGTTGGACTTTTTTCAATTTTCTTGAAACAAGTGTTGGAAGGGATGATGACAACCACCAACTCGGTGGTTGTCATGTGAAGGCTTCATGTTAGGCACTAATTTGATTTCTACAAATAGGCCACATTATATCAGCGATCGCCCTGCAGGCTTGAAATATTCAAACTTGCCAAACCCCCAGAATCAGACAAGGCAGCCCCGTTCGGTCGGCGATAGGAGTCGTCCGAACACTGTCGCTCATGGATGTTGAGAGCAGCCTAAACATCGAACTAATTTCTCAGCTTGCAGGGGAAACATGACAGATGGAATTGTCGTTTCGAAATCACAAGTTCGAACACTCGCCACCGGTAACCTGGGGATGGCCGAAAGGAGAAAAGCTATTCCCTTAAATACTCTCTCAGCATTCGCCAGCTCAAGGAAGGCGATTAAAATAGAAAAAGTAAGCAGGAGATTTCCAAAAGTCACCGATCAGGTTCAACTCGAGGTTTCGATACACTCGTAAAGAAGAACGCTCCCACTACTACTTCAGCGATATATTTCCTTCCGTTGCAGCGGATATTAAATTCGCCATCATTAGCCCATGGCTAGGTAAAAAAAACTTCACTATTCACGCGTACGCATGTATTACACAACGAGCGATGATCACAAGGAAGTGCTTAGCTTGAGAAGCGCTTTCAACTCACTCTAAGTGTGCAGATACCGCACTTGAAATGTACTCGAGTCGTCAAGTGCTCCACAAACCGATCCGGGCCTATCAGTCGCTAGCCTGAGAGGTCCTATTCACGAGGCTCCGGTCGCACCAAGTCGCCGTAGCACTGTGCCTCTATAACTGCTTCCTCGTTGTCCTGCTCCCTCCTTTCTCTCTCTGCACTTTCCTTATCTCTTCCCTATCAACTTGTTGACTTGGTTGTCCTCAACTAAATCCTTTCTCTAAACTTCCCCGGGTGGACCAACTCTTACCACTCCAAGCGATATCCGATTGGCCTGATCTGGCCTTCACGCCTATCTAGTTCCTCCCAACGTCTGACTCAACTCGCTTGCTTCAGCATTACCACACGCCATCGCTCGGCGTCGTGTGCAATGGGTCCCCGGCGACCGTACGTCACCATGACGCAGCATCGCTCTACGTCTCGGTTAGACCTGCCCAAACGAACGACCCACCTGCATGGCGATTTTGCAACAAAAGGTTATCTCGCAAACAACATTTCTACCGCTTCTCGAAAGTCAACCTATGGCTAACGAAATCCCCAGCGGATCGTGCCAACAACAAAAACCCCTGTTACCAATCCGGCTATAGGGTCTGACCAGACCTCCACCTCCATCCTGTAAAGGATGTCAGTCTTGCCCTCCGTGACATTCATGACAAAAACGACCGGCAGGCATCTCTCTCCTTAAGGGACTACTTGTCAGCGAATCGCCGCCAACGTCGATGTTTTCGAGGAGTTCGAATTGCCTTGTAAATAGCTCAGATATATAAGACTATGAAGCGCTTCAGCCACCGGACCCAGTTTGTCTATCGAAAGGAGTTTGCTACGCTCATAAACGTTACCAGATAGGAAAAACAACGATGAAGCCGACGAGATATCAGACTTTATTTCACCAAAAAGAAACCCCAAACGAAAGCCCCGAACGAAAGTAAAAAAAGGCAGTCAACGAGGGAATGGAGTATAAAAACAGGACACTCGAAGATCGATCGGTCATTGTGGCGATTCACCAAGTTGCAAAAAGGGTAACATGCCGAAGTGCAGCCCAAACACCCCAAGGAAGTGCTGATGAAGCTGGTTTGCCATTTATTCTCACACGAAGTATTTTGTTTGGCATACGTCCGTATATTGAGGGTCGAAAAGAAGATTATGCGGCTCTCTTTGAATATTTGTGGCTTCAATGAAGTATATATCCTATGTATATATATATACACACATGGACGGCAGCTCTCAGTGAACTTTTGCGAATTCGTGCATATATATATATAACTTTTATTAAAATTATTTTGTCATATATATATATATGTTTTTTAAAATCATTTTTCAATAACATTTTCTTGCGCCATGCAATTTGTTTTCACGTTAAAGAAGTAAATACTTATATTTGATTTCTTTTTGTGCTATTTCGCGTCATCTGTCTCTCGTTTTCTGTTAGCCCAATATCCACGATGGAGTGCTTTTGCAAAGCCGATGACCATGGATCTAAACAAATAACACGTAAAAAATAAGGTAAACTCGGGGAGAACTCTGGGTGGACGATGAATGCGAATGGAGCCAATGATCACGTCAATGAGACGCTTGGTAATTTGCGGTGACAACTCTAAAGCCTCGCCTGAAACGATTCCCAGTATATAAAACGTGTCGAAGAGGCTGCAAAAACAAAAATAACCAAAATGAATTAACAAACAGCCACGCCATTGGTTGCTACTCGATCAGCCACCAGGAAACTCCGTTGTTCGGGCTACTGCTCGATATATAGTGAGACTGCGTTTGCATATCAATGACCGCCTTGAGCTATAGTGGTCCCGGTCGTAACCTATCGAGGCATGCATTTTTTGAAAAAAAGAAATAAACATTGGCATCACACTGTTGTCAACAAAAACTCTAGACCACCCTCAGCTTGAATCTCTAACTCTAGTATGATCTGAAAGCAACTTTGTCTACGCAGAAGTATGGAATCAATATTAGGTTTTTCTGTTGATCACACGATATTTTCATGTGTTCTTGTGTGATAAACAAGCATATCTTTCCGCGAAAATTTCGCCATCAAATACACATATGTTGAACAAGGCGTCCCCTTGGCAATGCTGTTGATCAAGAATTTCTTGTCTTCGTCTTTCTTTATGGCAACGTCCTTGACGTCAATACGACGCAAGTACGCATAGACGACCGGACACTCACCGAGAGTCAATTCTGCTATTGCAAGGCAGACGTCACGTACGTCATAGTTTACCATAGCAAGACACGAGCTCAAACTTCGGAGAAGCCCTCCAGGCACGAATGCATTCATAACCTGCGTGAAAACGTAGCGAGATCGGCTTTGCCCAGCGAGAGGGGTGTCCACAGTAGTCACAATAAAAACAGTAATAGACATAGAAACAAGGCACTTATCAACTAACTGGGACTAGTTTTAATAAAATTTGGGGGCCTGCAATGGCCATAGTGAGACTCGCAGATTGCCAAAAACTGCCCAAAAGGCTCCACACTCCAAGAAAATATGCGAGACACAGTCGTCGTGCCCTTATGGATATATAGGCCACATGAAGAGCTCCGTCTTTCCTTAATTTTTTCAAAAAAAAGAAAAACAGTAAAAGTAGTAGTACAAACGGACCCCCACCGTATGACACGTTATAAATTTCTTAGAGAAAAACGACACTAAGCGTTTTATCAGACTAATTGTTTACCGGTATTCGCGTTTGATCGGAAAAATTGTGCAGAGCCTGCTTCCGGTCTCCATTGAAGAGAATAAGCACGACACGAGTAGAGCATGCGAGTAAGGTCGACAAGTTTCGTTTTTCCCGCCACGCACGTGGTAAATGTCGAACTAGTCATACATGTATGAGTCTTTTCAAAGGGAGGTATTGGATTTTTTCGGTTGACGCCCTCTTTCCCTGTACCTAGACCATTTAACTACTATTCTATCGTATTAAAAGTTTCCGTCTTAGCTTTTCTATGGGACGCTCTAGTCGAACTAAGGGATCACACATCCACGCACTAGTTCTGCTTGGGTGATACCAGCGTGCATTTGAACGAAGCCATGGTCTGAATCACTACCCGGTTCTCAGCCGAATTCGGTGCCGTTAAGCAGGCTGATACACCTAATATTCGCACAGATAAAATTGTTTATTGTTGTTTTCATCATTGACGAGCCGCCACGACGTATAGCGACTACTTGAGGGACTAAACAGGTTCAAACAGACTGCTGACAACTCGAACGCGACTGTATATGACCGACTGTATACGCTCTAGTCGGTCAAACGAATAAAACAGATCTCTATAAATCGGCAGCGTTCACAATAAACGGCCTTTATCTCTCGGTTGAATTGCGATATGCGAACCCATCGCGTACGTCTGTTTGTTCACCTCAATGAGCCTCTTGCGCGCTGGCATGACGCTCTGCGTGGAAACCGACCGGCCATAAAAATCGGTTTTCGGAGCCATCTGCTGAGAATGTACAAAAAAACCCGAAAAACTACGAATGAGGAAAACGGGTTTGTCGCTGCATAGTTAACAACGGCCACGCTGCTGTCTTTGGATGTTACCAGAAAAGCGACAGCATAAATGGCTTCATCAAATACGCTATCCTCGACGCCAGAAATACGTGTCCATGCTCCCCCATTCGGGTAGTCCCTGGGGTGCTGATCTAACAGGTGGTTGTGCAGGCCGGAATATTTTAAAAATGTTACTTAAAACTTCTACACTTCTTCCGGTGTCCAGGCAACGACGTTTCTATCTGAACAGGCAGATGGACATAACGGTCTGCTCGTGAGGAGCCAGAACGTCGGATGTAGTTTAGGCGGATGTGGTCCGGAACCTTCTCCGTCCTTGTCTCCATATAACTCAACACTCGGTCCAGCGTCGGCTGCGGGCCATTCCTGCGTTTTGTAGCATTTGCCGGTTTTTTGACATTTTCTTCCTTCTCGAGCCGTAGTCATACCGCTATCGTCATGCCGCTGGTCATCCGACGTGCCAGCCAACTTACGGATACTCTAAGTTACAACTAGAGTTTGCTTTTCCGTACATCTCGGCCGGCGTTAGGAACACGTCATTTACCCTGTACTGCAGCCATCCTTTAATGATTTCCATCTTTTCCTAACCTTCTCTCGGCATCTTCTCCTAACGGTGCCTTCGGACTACTCCTCCTACAGCTGTGCCAAAGTATTATTCAAACGTAGAGGAAAGCTACAGCGATGCTATTGTAACAAAAGGCATAATCATGTAAACGCATTAGTGAACATGTAACCACTGATTGCCTCTGTTTGGTTATATGCGGCTCATTTGAGATGCAGCCAGCAGTAAATCGCCGAAATGCAGGAAATGATCAAAGTACGATGTATATGAACATCTGTGTTATACCAATACTTACCTTAGGAGTTTACTCATTCACGAGAACTTGAGCGTTGCAGTTCTGTCAATCAGCCAAATATGAATTGTATTTGTCTCTCTCTTTCTCTCTAGTCTCTCTTTGTCCCTATATATATATATATATATATTTAGGGACAAAGAGAGAGA
This sequence comes from Tropilaelaps mercedesae, assembly GCA_002081605.1. Classification (NCBI taxonomy): domain Eukaryota; kingdom Metazoa; phylum Arthropoda; class Arachnida; order Mesostigmata; family Laelapidae; genus Tropilaelaps; species Tropilaelaps mercedesae. Next base: position 29,587 of record MNPL01002435.1, read on the forward strand.
GATATATATATGCAAACGTTGGTAAAACATGTGTTGAATGCCTTTCTCCATGTTTAATTAACGGCTCTCAAATATAGATCTTAATGCTTTGTTATCGTATTTTGAAAACAGCGTTCGCGAGAACTCATTTCAGTGGAGCCTATAACGTTGTGACATTTCACCGAATACATTCGATCCTACTCAATTTCACTTAATTTTATTGCACAGTGGATATATGAAGGGGGCGATTTTGCCCATAGAACGTGGGCGATCGGAGGTATCGCATGGCTAGAAAAAAATCCAAATTTTATCACTAACGTTCGCTATTTGCTGTGTTTTCAAAGAAAAAAAAAACAAACTAAGGTCTCCAGAGACGTTGTGACTAAAGAACACTATGTTTTTTCTGACCACCTGAGGATATTTTGTCCACATGCAAAAGTTTCGTCTGGTTGTGCCCCCTGATGAATACAGGCAGAAAGCAGAAATTTGCGAAAACCATTTGAGTACGTTGCTTTATTATTATTGTTATTATTATTATTACTAGAAAAAATACTTGGACACTAATATTGTTCCGTTGGACACGGCACTGTATGAGCATTCAATCGGAGTAAACATCATTGTCGTTGCTTTTTTACATTGCCAGGTGAGAGCCGGATAGTTAACACGGACTGTGAAGATGTAGGCGAAATTGACAACCGCTGTGCGCAAAGTATTGTAAAACCAAGAAATTCACCGAATTGTTTTAGTGCGATAAGAATTGTTATCAGAATTGTTGACTCAGCCCGGCCAGATAGAACTGCTACGGAGGAACAGGCACCCACCAAAACCTCATCGAGCCTAGCCCCCTCTCAGACAGGGGCCGTCATTCCACAGTCCTGCGGACCTGACAAGGTGAGAGATAGTACCATGAAAACAGATACGGAAACCTACGAAGGTCGAAACAGTGTCCAACTCAACGATGTGCCTGGACCGTTCATCGTCCAACGGCCGATTTAGTCCCGTACATATGCACAAACTGGTCCAAACTTCTGCGAAAAATGCTGTCCATAAAGCCGCTGCGTAGGTATTTGCACGAAGAGATGTAAATTCATATTGTTTCCAATCTGCAGCAATGCCACATTGCCATGAGTGAGATCGCGTGTCTGGCCACGTAGTTGAGTGCGTGTTTAAGCAAATCGACCCTGACATGTCTCGTCATGTTGTTCATGTTAACGCATGTGCATCCACTCGGGGTTGAGCAACGACGAACGTATGAGAGTATAGGAAAACACTTGACGTGCGCAGATAGCGGAACATGACGACCGGTCAAGTTTTAAGTTACACCAGGATTGAGATGGCTGCGTAGTAGATTTAACACACAGCACTCGCGTCAAACAATTGCTCTTTTTTCCATTAGTGCGCGGATTATTTGTTGACGATTGCATCGACCAAGGCTCTGCCTACTGAACATTGGAAACCCATAAACGTTCAAACTGATGTGGTCCAAATGCCAGCCAAGATCCTGCATTTGTTCCTGGATACGGCTGCAATAAAGGCATTATTTAGTGATAAAATGCTACTGAATAGCAACTGCTGAAGCCGTGCCAGGTGACAAGATCAGAACAGCCGTTTCCATCCGTCGTGACTACGGAAGAACGTATATCTGACAAATATTATTAGTTTAGCTTTTGTCAGCTTAAGCGATCGCCACCATGAACTTCATTATCGTCACTCACCTTTGAGCTAAAGTGTGTTTGTTAATGTGCATATATATATATATATCTATAGATTTATGTATATATGTATATATTTACATATATATGTATATACATGTTTCAAGGTGGGCAACAGCAGTTATATCCACTCGAGCCCCGCTGAAGCGAGTTTAAGTTGAGAGAAGTTTCGCGGGAAGGGACAAACCAACCAACAAAAATGTCGTACCCGTGAGCTACTAAGAGAGATACATCGAATTCAAAGTTAGTTTTTTCCTTCATGGCTTCTTCATGTGAGAAAAACCTGATCGTCTGTGACAACGGGACGGGCTTCGTGAAGTGCGGTTATGCCGGAATGGAGATTCCTTCATTCACCTTTCCCAACCTCGTCGGTCGGCCAGCGCTAAGGGCGATGTCGGACGCCGGAGCAGGCTTTGCGGCTCCTCAGCATGTGGCGGTGGGCGATGAGGCGTCGAGGAGCCGATCCATTTTGAATGTCAACTATCCCATGGAGCGCGGGGCGGTGCGCAACTGGGACGAAATGATCGAGGTGTGGAACTACGCGTTCGGGCCGCAGAAAATGAACGTCGAGCCGGCCGACAGCAAAATTCTGCTCACCGAGCCGCCGATGGGTTGCCGGCGGAGTCGGGAAAGGATGGTTGAAATCATGTTTGAGAACTACGGCTTCGACGCCGTCTACGTCGCAATGCAGGCAATACTCACGCTGTACGCGCAAGGCCTTTACACGGGCGTCGTCGTCGACTCAGGTGACGGGGTCACCTTCATCAATCCGGTATACGGTGGCTGCGAGTGCAGCTACGCAACGAAGCGTTTCGATGTCGCCGGCAGGGATATCACCCGCCGCCTCGTTGAGCTCCTACTACGGCGGGGCTACGTCTTCAACCAGTCCGTCGATTTCGAGACGGCTCGGCTGATCAAGGAGCGACTGTGTTACATCGCCCACGACTTTCGGTTAGAGCAGCGACTCGCCCTGGAGACGACCGCTGTCGTGGAGTCCTACGCGCTTCCGGACGGCCGACAGATCCGCGTCGGGGCGGAGCGCTACGAGGCGCCGGAGATCCTCTTCCGGCCTTGGCTGATCGGGATGGAGTCGCCTGGAATTGCCGAGCTCGTCTTCGATTCGATCCAGTCCATGGACGTCGACATCCGAGCGGACCTATACACGAACGTCGTCCTATCCGGCGGCACGACGATGTTCCCCGGCTTGCCGACGCGACTTGAACGAGAGCTCAAACAGCTCTATATTGAGCGCGTACGTGCGGGGGACGCGAAGTCGGTCGGTCGCGTTGTCCGGGTGAAGACGCTGCCGAATCGGATGGACGCGGTGTTCATCGGCGGGTCGATGCTGGCCTCCGCCGCCGCGAATTGCCCAAAGT
>MNPL01002435.1:33172-80508 GCA_002081605.1 Tropilaelaps mercedesae
GGAGTACGCCGAGCGGGGGCCCAAGGCGCTGGAGAAACTGGCCCGAAACTGGAAATTTCTGTCGATGATGTTGTTGAACCAGTTCTGCCAGAGGCCGCGTCCGAATTAGCGGAAGTTTGCGTGGAGCCCCGCGGTCGGGCCGTAGACAATGGAGGAGGCCAAGGGGAAACGTTTTCGGAAGGAGTTCTGTGTAGGAAAAGTTCGCCTGGAAGTTTGTCGACTCTGGTAAGCGAGGAACACGCCGTGAAAAAACTTCTGACGTCGAAATCGGCCCCTGGCGTTGTCCGTGGCTGTTGGAGAAATTGTTATCGCTCTGTATACGATCCCGTGTGAATTGGCGGGTGTCAGTTGATTCTATCGCTATGGCGAATGTGCAATGGAACGGACAAATATCGATGTTGTTATAGATGGCTGACAGACAAAATTTTGATTGAAGATGGATGCCCCTTATTGGAAGCAGGTTCACTGTAAATGCGTGGCAACGACGGAGTCATCACGACAGAACGTCGAAGGCTGAGTTCGTCCGTAGCAATGAACGGGATTGATGGAATCGAGGATAAAAACAGGAACTTCGCTTTTCTGTGATGTTTTAAATGCAGCGAGACTTGTCGGTATGGGTCTAGTTGGTCAGGTACGAGCAAGTCCGCTCGAGATAGATACCCATACCCCGAAACATCATTGGTCATAGCGTTCAATGCAGACGTCATGTAAGCTAGAGCTCAATAGTTGTCAATGGCCTAAGTGAGCAGTGTGAGCAGAAAATAATTGAAAATATGCGCCATGTGTTCTAGGTGCTAAGTTAAACGAAAGAACATGTACGTCGAGAATTGCCAGCTGCTTCTCCTACGTAGGTATTTCTTTAGTGGTCAAGGTAGCAGGGTAGGCGAATAAAGCAAGTGTGGGCAGGGCCTAAATAAAGGTGGACAACAATGGATTATTCTATACTGCCCAACGGTATATGCCTTGTCTTTACTTAGTCTCCTCCTCGATCTGAAGTCGTACCAATGACTGGGACGCTTTCCGAGGTTGCCTTTGATGAACTTCTGCACTACGAAATTATGCACAATTCACCAAGAAAATTAATTCATTAATTAATCAAGTATGTAATTCTAGAGAACATGGTTCTATACGAAGCTATTCGAGGCGAAAAATGTGACATCAACGCAATGAGATTTATGGACCGATTGATTATTAACAGATATACGCCAGCAAAGTCTCTGACTCATGTTTGGTGGCCCCCCACCCCGAGCGATACGAAATGCATCGCGTTTTGTTAGACGCTCGTAGCAACTGTCTAAATCTTGAAAAAAGCTCTCACGGAAGCTCGTACTCGTACATGGCGGAAGTGCTCGGAGCGTGCGTGATGCTCTCTTGGTTGGGTGAAACTTGGTTGGGTTATCGAGAACTGCGAGCCTTGACGTCTCCACGGACTAATAGACGAATCGAGTATTTTGTTTGCTACAGGAGACGTGCGACGGCGTCAGCATCGGCTCTCGACGAAGATATGATAAGCACCGATGAGGTAGGCGATTATGACAGGTATAGCCACGGTGTAGGGAAAAAGTGCGATTCCAGTCGGCGAGAAGCCCATGATAACGCTGGCTAGTAGGATCAGCAGACTCTGGAGCGAATGTCGATAACTTTGTGATGGGAGCTCGACGCCGCCCTCCGGAAGGGCGCCCGTTTGGTAAAATGCCTCCAGGATCCTGTACGGCGATCCGGCAAATGGACGAAATCAAGCCGTAAGATCGGAGCTGGGTAAGTTTGGCGCTCGCTTTACATTTGTGGATTAACATAGTGAAGTTAACGGGCCATATTTTTGCGAAAAATGGTTAAATTGCAACTGGAATGGAGATGCGATGACATGTTTCGTATCCTAAACATACCTTCGAATCATGCAAGGGGGACGTTTACTAGATACACTGTTAATTTCTGCTGCGGTGACGAATAAGTTTCTATCGAACTTTTTGTTTTGCTAATGCGCTTTGATTTTGGGTACGCCGCGGTACTAGTGAACTGCGCGTTGACGAACGCGACCAAACTAGAAAAGAGATAATTTAAAAGCCATTCAGAGATAGCAGGTAAGGACCCCTTTCAGAGGCGTCGCCAGTGCGAACACACATACATCAAGAGTGTCCGTCTCCTCATCCATATTTACCCTTCTTTAATGGCTAATCGCTCGATAAGGAACTGCTTGACTCGTTCCTCATCCTCGGGAATGTCCTGGATATCGATTCGCTGCAGGTGGATGTGCACTGTGGAGAATGTCGCCCTCAGAATATCTGGCAGGTCAATGCCGAAAACAAAAGTAAGTGCCGACGTTAGTTCGTCAGTTCTAGGCTGGGGGAAATTGAACCATGCCACAGGCCCTATGGGCTGGGGTGTTTGATGGGTGGTTCAACGTTTAAACGCATATGAAATGGCTTTTCTTCGATAGCCACGCTTGGCCACTTGCTGCACCTGCGGCTGAAATTTACCGTAGTGAAACCGGGCCGACGATCAACGAGATTCTCTCGGTATAGTGTCATGCAATGAGACAGGCTAAACTACTCCCCCTACGAAACGTTGCATATATATATATATATATACATTTTTCAAAACTGTCAATATTAGTCGAGTTGCTATCTGTTTAGCTTGTCACGTCTATAAGAGATAAAATACGCTAGCCACAGTAGAAAGACAAATGTTACGTTACGCCATTGCCCAGTACTGTTAAACACACGATGGCCTGACGCTAACATAAAATGACAGCGCCTGGAGAAGTCTGAAGCCTGCCTTTCACAGACTCCCTCTATCTCGCAAACTTCCGAACATTGCGCCCTTGAGAAAAGCTTAGATTCAACGAACGAGCAGTACTCACCGTAGAGACCCGGAGTAGGTTTCCGTAGTCCATTTGGGCCTCGTGTACACTTGTAAATGAACGTGAAGTCGTACACCGCATTCACATGGCCTTTGAAGTGGGTGAGCAAGTGATAAAAACCCCGATGCCTTGGGAAGAGAACATACTGGAACGGCTTTCGATGATGTTTACGAGCGATTTGTTGGGACTGCTCCAGAACGACGGGATTCTCCATTGCGTAGTTCATAATTGTACCTTCTGGGTATATCACCATACACGCCTTGAAAAACGGTGCGATAATGTTTTAGACGTTCAGGTAAGAACCAGATCGTCAATATTTGCCATTTAAATAAGTAAGGTAAATCAATCTATGGCTGATGCACGTGATGCTTTAATTTCGTATCGTGGCGTTCAACGTTTGTCGGGTGTCAGCAAGGAGTTAACGAGCTGCTATAACGAACATGAAAATTTTCTTAAATTGATAGATGCTTGTTTGTCGTACGATGTAGATAGCACACAGGTTACTCTATTCGTCGTTTAACGAGTCACGGAAAACGCTCGGCTTGATTAAAACCAGCACCACAACCGCGCCCACGATAACTTAATCCAATTTATCCAGAAACGCTTCTGAATAAAAAAAATAACTTTTTCTTTCAGCTGCACGCATGCAATTAAACACTTGATGCACACGTACTAAATTAACACAGACCACTAAAATATGGACATACCGGGACATTTTCCCGGCGAAGTCGCCTGCATGTGTCGTCAAAGCGCTTCCAATTAACATTGCCCCTATTGACGAAAATGGAGCCCCGTTTGAGTAAAAAGACACCAATGAACGGCAGCCATGCGACGGACTGCTTCAGCACGTGACGCTGCTGCGAGAGTTTGTCCGTTTTCTCGATGGCAGCCGCCATAACGAAGGCGTCGACTGTTTTAGGAGTTTGCTGTTAGTGTGATTTTATTGCGTGGGACGATAATGAGGTTGGCCAGGGCAAAGTCTGACCGCCGTGAATAACGGTTACACTACCCGACCCTAGAATATTAGGTGTGCTGTTGATTTGTTTTTTTTATAATTCTGAACCGTTGAATGACTTATAAATGATTGTAATTCAAAATGAATAATAATAACAATAATAATAATAATAATAATGAGTACATAAAGCGAAACGAAATGAAAAGACATCTCCGTATTTCTTATTTGGCCGCCAAAATCATCAATATATGTATAAGGAAGTTTTTCTGTTTGTCGTTTAAAATTTGTTGACATTCGAGTCAAATCTAAAAATAGTTGACTTATATTTCCTATTTAGTAAACACGACGGTGCTTTATTCGGGCATTGCTTACTTTCAGATTGGTGATTGCATATCACGATACAGTTTTCTTTCTTGGCACGAGCTTCTGCAAAGTCGCCATGAAAGTAAAGCTGAAAAGACGAGGTCGATACCAGCTCAGCATTTAAGATGAAGCACTTCATACATTAACGGCGACTAAAGGCGACTCATTTTTTTGTATGTACCACTCCAGTAGGAATCCCTTCTGCATCAGGGACGCATACCAGAAGCAGCTGGCCCCAATTTCGCAGCCGAGGACTAACCCGCCCAAACCACAGCCGTAAATTCTGGCTCTCTGAGATCATCAGTGTGTTCAAGGTATCTAGGCTTCTCCCTATTACGTGATCTGCCGTTCCATCTGTGCTACATGGTAGACTGGTAGCCTGTGATTCAAAAAAACCATTAACTTGACTTATTCCATTTCGCATTTTGAACAGAACTTGGAGATCCGATTCTCAATAAACTATACTGGCCACCAAACCACTATGCATCTGCCACATGTCATTGTTGTCTATGGGGAATTTGCTAAAATGCCGTCAATATTTATAAAGGATGTCCAATTTCTGGGGAGCTGCCTCTCGGAGGGAACAACTGGCCAGACGTGTTCGGCCTGTACTCACGAACCTTCATTCTCAGAAGCGTTATTCCCTGTAGAATCATCACCCGCTCGTAGATCTCGTACAAGGTGTCGACGAAGTTCCACCAACTCATTCCGAGCACGTACAAAATCGGCTTATTCAAATAATAGACCCAAGCCATTCCGCCGTGAATCAACATACCCATATAACAGCACATTAGTATCCATGTAAGAGATAGAATCCTGAAACGTCCGATTTCGAGTTAGTGCTCATGTTCGAGCGACATCGCCGACTGGAAATAATTATTATAAAAAACATAAACGAGACATTCATCTCACTCTGCGTTTTTGCCGCAGTTTTTCGATCAAGAATACCCCTGTTTTCGGCTAAGCGTTCGACAGGGCCCTCAAAATGCTGGCGAAAAAACCGTTTCGCTCTACGGTAGAAAGCAACTTGTCTGTATAGATCAAGACCTGGTAGAATTCTAGTTCATTTGAAAAGCACAAACTATAATTACTCTGTGGCAGGCTTATAGTGCCTAGGGTTGTTGGCTACGATATCAGCGGTGTAACCATGGTATACAGTGGCGGCAGGAAATTCGAAAAACTTCACCGCCGTTGACTCAGCTAGAGTTTTTCAGGTCTGGTCACGTGACAAGGTTTAACGGCTAGCGTGTCGCTTTCGAGTTGCTTCGAATGATGGATCTCATCAATATAGGCGTGCAACGGCGATAATCGAAACCGTGCGAACTACGTGCCTTTCCTAGGCTCGACAGATCCAGCTGAGTCCTAAAAAATTGATTTTGTGGCTTGCTCTAAGTTACGCAATTGAGCCTTTCGATCTTGCCATTTGTCGTGAAATCTATCCTAAAGAGCGATACGGCCGACGCTAAAAGGTCTATGTTGATGCTCCTGTTCGTCTCCTAAATCGCTCAAAATGAAGAGATGGAAATGGGGCTTCGGACTCTAGGAAAGAAAAAATACCTTATGCCCTAACACATCGCGCCGGACTTCAGTATGCCGGAAATCGGTGTACGGCAAGCCTTTCCGTTTTGGTGTTATAGACAAATAAACCTTAAAAAGCTTGTTCGAGTAATTTCAAGCCTCGCAGTAGCGCATTCGTGCTGTTAAAATCCGTCTTACAGAGTAGTGCGCAGGTGCTACCGTGGATGGTCTCTACCCAGTACAGTGCGCCCTGCGACCGGTGGAGACATGTAACTGGATGGGTTCAATCCCCGCCGCTGCACAGTTACATTTACGAGGCAATCCGTGTTACCAAGTAATGCACAAATAGCTACCATCGAGCTAACCACTCCCAGCAACTTCTTTTGATGGCCAGTTCTGAAAGTGCTAACGCATTACTGTGAACGGAGCTTTGGGCCGGTGTTGTCTGCTAGTCAACAGTTGGAAAGCCTTGTTTTCCGACGTACGACAACGTTGTCCAGTAGTGACCTCTGGTGCCTATCCTCTAAAAACCTAAAAGCCTAAAAACCCCTAAAAACTCAACAAAGCCTACAACAACACTCAGACTACGAGCCAGTATTGAAAACGTCTTCCGAATCGAACCTGTCGCCACTTTCTTTCCTAGTTTCTCTCCAAAACGTTCTGCCCAGATGTAATTCATTATCGACCCGGATACTCTAGCGCTTCACACGTTAGCAGCTTAGGCGCTACCACATCGTAAAGGAGAAAGAAAGGAATTCTTGGCTCTGAGATAGTAGTCCGACTCGAATTGACTCCGTTTCCCCCATATCGAACGTGCGACTGATTTGAAAAGGCACTGTTCACTCCGCAGCGTTGGCCATGTGGCAGCGTCGCTTACTCCTTCCTAAACACCACTCACCTCACCACCAGCCTCGAAACGCTGCTCCGATGATCTGAGTCGGCCGTCATTGCGGTGTCGAAACGGCTGCCACAGACGTCGGGTTAAACCTAAACTCCTCGTCTTGCAGCAGCCATAGATTTCGTTTTGCTTCAAGCCGTTATATTTGTCCATGCATCGATGTTACGACGACGATGTTGGCCTCCGGCGTACGAGTCCGGCGAGTGGACACGCCGGGTCGACTACGGAGCTAATCCCGCGAGGTGGACCACGTTCATCCATCATAATCGTTGCTCGCGATTAACGACAGGCGGGTCAGTTTTTTTTCTTGACGATATCAGGTGGCAGCCCGAGAGTCTGGCGATCCGCTTGCTCTAGATATGTCCGCCGTTGCGGACGCGCGCCGTTGCATCCGTCGGGTAAACTGGTGATCGCTGTCGAAAATTGCCTTTGACCTTGATAGACAAGGGTCGAGTTCTCTATAGGGACTGGCCGAATTATCGCACGCCTTGAGAGGTTCTAGCGCAATGCTTAAGAATAACTCTGTCTCTAGTTGGCTGCCGGCGTCAGACGCCAGCGTCTGATGCGTCTGATTGAATCTGCTGACGGCCAAATCGGCCAGCATGGGCGAAAGCGTCTGTCCAAATGCGCTAGCAGGTTCATCGGTGTTGAGTTCTCATCTACCGTTAGTTAAATCCAAAGAAGCTTGATTACCTCTGGAAATCAACCTAATGAGCCAGAATGATGCTACGTTCAGTATACCAGTCACATGGCCTTTTTCGACTCTCGTCCACAGTGTTCGTCGTGTGTAACCCCTACAAGGCTACTATAAGTAAGTGAAAGTGCTGTGAGAACTTGCGAGTTCTATGAGTTAGACGAAGGCTTAAGCACTCGGGTGCGGTTCCGAGTTCAAGTCGGGCAGGATATTCCCCTAGCCGTAAAGCCTTTCTTCCAGGGTGATTTTCAATCAACGTTTACCGTCTACGAGAGCGCTTTTTGCATAACTTAATAAAAAGGATTACCTCGTAAATATAAATGTGCAACCGCGAAGATGGACTCCATACATCGACGTGCCACCTTTGGTCGTAAGGCATCACGCGAACGCATCTCGCCATCAGGATTTACATCGCATCGAGTCTGACTTGTGCGAAAATTGGCCGAGCTCCCTGATAACAAATCTGTGATCTCTTAGTAAAGTTTTTCCGCTGTAATGTCGCTTTAGAGTAAATTCACATTATGTGAAGATATCTTATTGGCAAATATAGTACCTGTTAAATTACCGTCATTTATGATCTCCTCCTACAAAGCTTCCTCTAAGCTGGAGTGCAGTTTCACTGCCGCACAATAGCAGAGGTATTAAACAGGCACGGAAACAGAAATTGATCCATATTGTGACAAGACACATTTAGAAGGAGTTTTACTCATCTCGATAACAGGTATTAAAATTTTTATTAGAACGTAAACATATAATATCTACTTGCTGTTCGTCCTCTTTGCATATATTTTGAACATTTTAAATCACTGGGCAAAGCCCGCGTTGCAACATCTCCCATACGCAGACGCCTGTAGTTGACAATCCAGTTTCTCTGCACACTTAGGGCCGTGCCTCATGGCATATGGAAGACAGCATCTCTATATTGTACAATAAAACCATATAACGATATCCTATCAGTATCACAATATATCCACTTAATACGACAACCCTATCAAAAAAGGATTCCTACTTGTTTAGCATGGCCATGGGTTGACCACCGTTGACTACCGTTATAATCTAATCAACATGCGAAACCTGTGCAACACTCATGATGAATGTTGAAAAATCGCGCATTCGAACAACTATACGAAATTCTTCATCAGCGAAATGCCTTCTTCGGCGGCCCCTTTTGCTATGAAGACCGTAAGTTTGTCCCGTTTTTCCTCATAGTGCAGTCAAATGCCGTTGCTGGTTGAAGCTCCTCTTTCTACCTGATGCGATAGCTACTAATTTTAGCTGGAGCAAGGCACATCTGTTTGAACATTTCAAATTAAGTGGTCACATTTGGATATAGCGATGTGTCGAGATGAATCTAAGTAAGCAAATCGAAGATAGGGAGTTCATAGCGATCAGCAGGACTACAAAGTAGACATCTTTTTTTTGGTAGATGGCAATTTTTACGTATACATATATATATATGTATATATATATATCACAAATGACTGGTTTTTTGAAGCAAACTGGCTGTACAATAGTCGGGCTAATTACAATCAATAGGATCACTTTTCTGACAATAATAATAATAAACAGTGATAAACCTCAACGTAGTCAACAAAAAATCCACATTTTTCGAAATCACAGGACAGAGACAGAAATATGTTCTCAGTAGCGATACCGTACCGACCGCGTAAATTCACAGAGGACTGGTTCTCTTATCGACAACTGCTATGTCTATACGGATATTAAGTCGCTTAACTAGATCGGTTCAGAAAAATGGCTATTTCTTTATCTCATGTATACATTCATGACGGCGACACTTGGGTCAGTACGACAGGTTAACTACTTGAGACTATACAGATTATAAATGCATGCGGCTTGGCCACACGCAAACGGCTAAGATCTAGCGTTTAACTGACACTAAATTGCCGTATAACGTCAAGTATCCTACGTAGTGCAAGAGACGGCCGTGCGTTACGAGCCGGCCAACAGTTCTCGGCCGTCAGGGTTCTCAATCGAAACCGGCCACGGTTTCGATAGAGACCTCTAAGCCGACGCTGGGGCGTTGTTTTGATCCGTGTCTGATTCTGAACGAACCTCGGTGGTTCGTTCAACGACCGAGGTAGACGTGGTGCACGACATGGACGAGTCCAATTATTGCGGGTACGAGCATATGGTACGGTAGCCAAGTGAGACCCGTCGACGTGAACCCGAGGCCGAGCGCCAGGAGAACGATCAGCAAGGATTGAACCAGATGGCGACGACCTTGTGCGGCCAGCTGGACGCCTTTCTCGGGGAGGGAGCCCGTTGAGTAAAACCGGTCCAAAAGCCTGCGTTGAGATGGCATTGCACATGGCATCGGAAAGATAGTAAAGATTAGCAAACATGGTTACGGTCGATTGAGAGATTGGAACCTTTTCGACCTGAAGTCAAATAGATCCCGATGACAGGTTGCGGAACAGCATAGATTTAGGATTTATACTTTGCTTATGATTTACTACTGGCGCAGTCCGTGCGTCTCCATATGAATCAGCGTGTCTCGACCTCTCGAATGGATCTAAAACCTACTGCGATAGTTCGCTCATTTATAGAAGCGTAGTCTGATGAATTTATTAACGCGAATAATAGGCATAGTTGGTGCTTGAGCGAGAAGTCATGAAGTGACTTAACATGGCTTACCTGCATGGTTAGAGTCTCATAATATTGACCAACTGACATGTGTACCGATCACACGTTCAGCATAGTTCCTAGCGTTAGACAATAATGAAGCCTATTGTTGAAAGAGATAGTCTTCTTAAATGTCTCTAGCTGCTTTATGCTTGCCGAGCTCGGTGGCTTGGTGCATTCGTATGCGCCTTGCTACTGGAGGAGACACGTAAGTGCACGGGTTCGATGCCCGCCGGTGCACATTGACATTTATATGGGGTCCGTCTTCTTACGAAGTAATGCAAAACTGCTAACGTGGACGTTAAATGTTGGCTGATGGTCAACTTTAAAAAATATAATAGCTGCTTTATGCTTAGCGCCGTACCTTTCCTTCATTTCGAAGCGGTCAACAAGGAATTCCCTAACGTCGTTTTCCTCTTCGGGCACGTCTTTGATGTCTATGCGTCGTAGATGAATATGCACCTCCTGACAGAGGCCATTCGCCAGCTCTGCGCAAACAACAAAAAAACAAGAGCCACATACGAAGAACAGATGAGAAGTTTTAGTGTCGGTCTTGAGAAAGACTTCGGCTCACAGCAGCGAGCGCACGCGTCGCTGGGGATGGCGCCAGAAGTGGAGTTATTAAGAATTTTGAATAAAACGCACAGTGGCGTTGGCGTGCTCCAAAGTACCTGGCAAATATCAACAGTAATGAATACATCCTAGCAGATGCTGCTATCGATGCTGCACCCGTATTGGAAAATCTATCTATTAGTAACGCCTGACGCGCCGTATGATATTGTCTGTTTAGCGGAAGACACTGCAGAAAACGAAAATCATCACGTAAAAAACGTGGGAGGGTGTCATATATGAAACTTAGAATAGGCGAAAAACACATTTAATAGCTAGTTTCAGCGTGTGTCAGCTACCTTGGAGAAGAATGTTTCCTAATGGCTGTAAGCTACTAACTTTCGTGACGGCGACGCTAACATAAAATAGCCAAGAGGGAAACGCCATCATCCGGCAATCACATATTCACTCCGCATGAACCTACGTTCAGTCGCACAGGTACTTGCCGGTAAGGCTGGGGGCCGGCTTCTTAGCGCCACTCGAGTCTCTCGTCGACGAGTATACCAACGTCAAGTCGTACACGGCCTTGATTTGTCCACGGAATTGGCTGAGCAAACGCTGAAATCCACGGGCTCGAGGAAACAGCAGATGCCGGAAGGGCTCCCGGCCGGATTCGATCGCCACCTGACGAGACTTCTCGAAAATGCGGCCTTCATCGACGGCGTTATTCCACGTCGTCCCCTCCGGATAGATCATCAGGCAGGTCTGCAACCACAACGGATAAAGAGTAACGAATGCCGATAAAGAATGCGTTTAGTGTGCGGCGACAACACGTGACTGATGTTAGAACGGAATAAATTCATCAGAATGGATTACCACAATTGCCACAATGGGAAAGGTGTGAGATTAGTAGAATGTTAGAGTAATAATAGAAACAGAGCACAACTTGACAGCTTAATTTCTCGCTAATGGAGTCGATGGTAGGTAATCTTATAACGACAACAACAACAGATATGTGTTTTTGCATTTCCTGGCGCAGCTCTCGATCTGAATAATGCTATTCATAATGTCAAACAAAAACTGGCGCGTTCATGCTTCGTCGAAGAGTAACTACGCTGGCATCTGCACTCACAGGGACGTTGTCTTCGCAAAGTCGTCGACAGTTGTTATCGAAGCTTTTCCAATTGAGGTTACTTCGGTTGATGAAAAACGATCCTCGGGCGACGAGAAAACTGCCTACATAGGGAATCCAGATAAGCGAATCCTTCATGACGTGACGAAGTTGCGAGAGTTTGCCCGTCTTTTCCATCGCAGCCGCCATCACGAAGTAGTCACCTGTTCGATTGAAGCTAATTTTAACAATAATACAAAAGTTCTGAAGCCGCCGTGTCGTCATGGAAGCGACTGCGGCCTGTACGCAGGCTCATATGCATCGACCTGAATTGGCCTGATTGGCTTCACTGTATGGGTTTACGCACATGGCCGATGGTGGCGACGCCATTTCGTTTTGGTTAAATACATATTGTATTTGACCATACATATTCTAAAGACGATCCTTAAAAAACCTTCGACTATTATCGTAACATTCGAACGAGCGACTGTAGACGTGTGTGCGCGAATGAAGTAAAAGAAATTCCGTTAACAAATGCAGAGAATAGCTTAATTGTGTGGCTTACGTCTAGATTCGAGAAACGGTCATATTTTGAATACAATTTTTTTCAAAGGAGATGAAGACCATAATTTATTTATATCGTGCCCCCTTTCAACTTCTTTAAGAGCTGGCTGGTTCTTGACGCTAGATGTGTCTATTTATAACTAATATATATATATATATATATATGCATATAACTAATCATACAATTGACCGTGGTAGAGTCATCGAAAAGTCCCTTAAGCACTGCATAAATCTATTATTATATTTTCTTTTTTAGTTTAACGAAAAACTGATCTTACGCGACTCACCTTCAACCTGGTGATTGCATATCACAATGCAGCTTTCCTGAATGTTCCGTGCTTTCTCAAAATCGCCATAGAAATAGAGCTGCAAAAACACATTTTCGAAATAAAGTTATCCAGGTCAGCCCACGTCGGCACGTGGCCTGCGATATGAGAAACAGGAGGCAGGAACGGGTACTACGTTAGACACTGCCACCAGATCGGTGTGACCCAAAAGTACGAATAATCCGAGACCCTGAAGTCACCGATGGTGAGCTTCGATTGACAGGGTTGAGCACGATTCTCGCTCGTAGATCGAAATAGGATAAATATGCGGAAATGCAAGTACAATCGTGTCTCTCATGCAGTTAAATTTTTATTCATTACACATCCATTAACCGTTGACACCCTATTTTTGGTTAAATGCTTTTTCCTTATTCGTACGGGAGCTTACGAAGCTGAATCAGAGCATAGCGGCGGACGACTAGCCAAGGTTAAGACTAGCGCCTCGGCGTTTTACCGATGCTGATAAATTTATCGCTGTTCTCGCATACATTCCTGACGATCATCAGTCTACTTTATGCGCCACTTTCGACGCTATACATTTCCGCCACGCGCGTGTCTAAATAGCATCACTGATTGTCGGCTGATACCATTACATTAGTTCATTATTACCTTAGTTCCTTTGAGAGCGATAGCCATTAAGATAGCCACACGCTCGTGAATTTCGTAGACGGTGTCGATGAGGTTCCACCAGGCGGCGGCGCCTCCGAGAAGGCTGACGACCGGCGTAAGAAGGTAGACAATTGAGCAGAGACCTGCCTGGACGATGAACTGCACATACAGCATAAAAGCCACGTAAGTCACGGAAAGTGTCCTGAAATTGTCCATACAACGTTAGTATGAGATCGCGCAACGAGCAAAGCAACGTCACGCGTCGACGAACTTCAGCACTTTTGAGAGACTCCCTTGTTTCGCCATATATACCAGTTGAATCTGCAAATATTAGACGATTGTCGACCAATACCTGTTCCACATAAGTTTGACAGTGCTCTTGATATGCACGTAATTGTGTGACAAGCTGAACGTGCATGAATGCGCGTTCTTCCAGAGCTGCTGCCAGACCATCAACTAAGTCGCCGACATTTAAAACCGACGTAATTCGATATAGAAGGGACTGAAGCAGACGTATTAAAATCAAGTAATATACGAAAGTTGCAAAGGCCAA
This sequence comes from Tropilaelaps mercedesae, assembly GCA_002081605.1. Classification (NCBI taxonomy): domain Eukaryota; kingdom Metazoa; phylum Arthropoda; class Arachnida; order Mesostigmata; family Laelapidae; genus Tropilaelaps; species Tropilaelaps mercedesae. The sequence goes on from MNPL01002435.1 coordinate 46,816, forward strand.
CCACCAGTACAATCTACTTGGAAGGCTCTCCAACAAATTCTCTAGATTGAAGAACAAGCAACGTTTATCAAACAGCTTTCAGCGAAACTAAACTACAATCTTGACTAACACCGCACTGGGTTTCCTCTCCTTGTGCAAGCAACGTATCCGGCGATCTGACACAAGAGAAAGAATTAAATTCTGGAATGATCTTGAAAAATCGTTTTTGAAAAGCCGTGTTTCCTACTAGGTCCGTATTTTGCAACGTTTGTCGTGCTGTCTCTGTCAAAAGGACATCGTCGACGACCGGCTAATTTCATAATTGTCAGGAACACACAAAAACATGAACAACGTTTAATCTATCAAGACACACCGTCAAGTCCCATCAGTCTGTGCAAACAGGGAGCTAAACCGTACAATTCATAGAGAACTCATTAATGCGACACTACGACATTAATGCGTGGGCGTCCAAAATAGATGGGTGCTGCGTGGAGGTATTCGAAATGCGTGGACAGCACCGGCCAGTAATTATGGTGTCAAGGTGGCAAAAAACGTGGCGAAATTGTTATTGCCAGAAAAGCGAATAAAAATCTCATGACGTACTCCAGCACCACTTCAGCGCGGACCGTTATGGCCATTGGAGACGATATCAAATGGTAGAAAGGCAACGCAATGAAAAATAACGAGAAAAGCGACAAGCTGAAACGATTTTCTGGTGCGTTACGGACAGGTGTAGGTTAGGTTGTTAGCACATCGGTGTAATCGAGATATGACCAGCCTTGCTGTTTGCGGAACTTAAGCTCATGTGTGCATTCACATTATAAATGTTTTGAAGGTTTTATTGCAAATATCCAATATTGTTCTCCTTTGTTTTCTTATTTAGTTTGCCATTTAAATGCATTAGCCATATCATCTTACATTTGCTGTTGCTAATTATGAATATTCTATTGTTACAGAATTTCGCGAAATTGTTTTCTGTAAGCTCCCGGCACGAAGTCTTCGAACAGAAGTCCCTTGGCTTCATTTCCACGTCAGACGTAACCAAGAGTGGTCTACTAGCGCTCAATAACCGGTTAAATTTTTTTCTATTTTTAGCAGTGGCTTCCGACATACCCCGTTCACCTTAATGACCACATTCATGGCTTATCGCTTGTGTGCGTATGGCCCTCCCTCAAATCTGTTCGCGCAGGGGGGCACCCGCCTTTGTCCGACGACGCGGAGGAGGCGGGGTTATCAAGCGGTCGGCGTTATTTTTCGCCGGCAATATCCCTTCTCAAGGAACTTTGAACACGTTCTAACAATGGTTCAACTCATTTTTATCGTCTGTAAGGCAAGGCCGACCATGAATGTCGACGGGCGCACTCGTCAAGATTGAAGAAACGACTCATCGACGCGGTAAAAAAAAACATTTGACAAATGAAGATGCGACAAGCCTAACGGGTATCACGCCATGAAACGGGTCAGGCTGAAAGCAATAGCCAATTGCAAAATGCAACCATAGCTTAACCCTACGGGCGGGGGTTCACTAAGGTCGCCAGGAACAATACCAAGAAGTGAGCGGATGCTTCGACGCAGGTGAACTAGCGGACCATCGTCAATAATTAGTACGTGAGAGATATGACAATGCCATCATTATCCACCACCAGTGCCATCTGTTCCGTTGGCCTTCTATCCCAGTAGCCAGGTACGGTCTATGCTGCTGGCCATGCCTGGCCTGCCAACTGGAGTGCAGTCGATCTCGATGTTGAAAAAAAATTATTGTTGTCTTTGCAGTAATCGAGTCGCGCTGCGCAGTTACACTTGGAAGGAGAAGAGAAAATGAGGAAGATAGAGAGAGGCGGCACGGCATTCACGGTGGCTCAACACACCGCATTGACAGCAGACATGTGGCGGAAGTTCTGTAACATATAGACAGCCCAAGCATGTGCGTTTCTTCCTGGACGACTAGTTTGGATTTCTGGGGCGCGTTGGTCTGGTCCGTGCAGACGACACTTTCTGTGGAAATAAAGTCGGCGCATCGAGGCGAGCAAGTCCATTTCTGTCGGCCGCTCCATGCACAGAAACGCGGAAAAAACAGCTCAACCCGATTCTGCGGTGTTTCCTTCCTATACGATACACGCGGGTCCTAAAATCAAACATCCTGATGGACTCCGATATGGCGAACGTGCCTAAAACGTCAACGAATGTTTCACCGCTAGCCAACCGCCTATCCAAGGAGTCAACGCATTAAACACAGCCTTAAATATCCCTCAATCACCGTCCATCGGCCGTACGACCCCCGTTCAGCTGAACGTAGCTGCAGGAAGTTTTCTATTCATTGTTCGTGGCAGTAGAACAGGTTCTAAAAAAATTCCTGTGACGGGCAAGTAGTAATGTATCAGGCCAGCTCCCCCCATGTCTCGCTGTAAATGCTACCCGGCTCGTACAGCCAACGACAAAAAGCCTCATGATTCATCCTAATAATAGTTATCAGTGCTAATGCTGGCAATGGCATCTTCGGGATACCGATTTTCTCCAGTTTGTTATCCCGCCCCACTCAAGAACATCGACACGCACGACACCAACGAGCGCGTGTCCGTCCCGACAGAATCTGACACTGCAGTCAGAAAGGCTTTATTTCGCCGCTAACAGAAATATAGCGCCTTTAAGCCAATAATACTAATAGTGGAAACCGTCATCATCGTCGTTCTAATCATAACAATAATGATTTCCATTATTGTTTCCCACGTTAAATTGACCTCCAGCCAGGTGAAATTGTATCATATGCTAATGTCGATTGTGTCCATATTACAAATATAATTTAGTTCATCGGCGTTGACAGGCCAAGCAAGCAAATTATTTCGTTCGCATTACTACAACGTACGGAACAACGACTGCTGTAACGGTTACATTTCACTATCGGCTGGTGACCGAAGTCCTCTTAGTGGAGCGTCGCATTGCAGCACATGGCCAGCGTATAAATATGGGTGTCGTTTCCTCATCCACGAGCATGGTCAGGGAAATGTGCACGTTTATTAGCCATCCGATATATGGACAACGCACTGCCGCCTGACCAACGCGCGCACGCGCGTATCTTCGCATTCATGGTGGCAACGGCTCGATAATACCGAACCGTTATCGCTTAACAGATCCACGTAATTCCTCCCGGCCCACCGATCGCCATCCGACATTGCCCCCAGATTTCGTCCTGAACTTCACCAACTTCAGCGGACATCATGTGTCTTACGCTTTACTCGCCACCACGCTACAAAGTTACACCGCGCACCATGACCATGGTACGCCCCGGGCCGTTCGCTGTTGACCCTCCTTCCTCTCCAGGTGATTGACCGGTGCAAAGTGTCACCCGTGGGCTGATGGCGGCGGCGGCGGCGATTGTATTGTTAGTTTGGATCGAAAATTGCGTTGACAAAAGGTTCAACGCCTGATAACAACACGCCTGATCACCGGGTGAGTTGCGTAACGCGGAACGGAGCAAACGTCAATGTGTACGAGACCCGGACTGCCAGACTGTACGCCCTGACGACGTCGTAATGCTCCACCAGCTCTGAAATCGCTGGACGAAATCTGACAATGAGATTCTGATCGACAGGATGGGCTAAGATGAAGCTGGCAGGCATCCATTTCTGTCACCGGGGCAGCAGCCATGCTGGATGATTGAAGGACACTAACGCTTAATCAAAAACAGGCAGCAGCAGCAGCCCTTCCCCTACGTTCGTATTGCATAAAGCCGCCAGTTGTGGAGTGAACAGAGCACCACTTTGTCACTAGGTAATTGTATGGACAGTTATAGCGGTGTAATACGTGATAACATTCACTGCTCGTTCAGCTACAGCGGCGCAATGAGCCCGACAGCAAAAATGGTTACGTAGCCCAGAGCTAAGATGAATGTTTATAGCTAGCTGAGATATTTATTCGTGAAAAACTAATCGTTGATATGGACGCTGAAAGCGATTTCGTTTCAGGTCTCCTCAATTGTTTCTGTCGTCCGAAAATGGCGCAGTCGGGTTTGCATGATAAACACGACTGCGTGTGTCGGCCAATATCTCGCATTGGTATTATGTGTTTGCGCATGTGAACTAGACGAAATCCTATTACATGACTAGTAAATTAATACGTCATCGATCGTTAGGACTGTTTTGTCTTGCTATTATTTGGTGCGTTCTTGTCGACGAATTGCGTATTGGACAAAAAACTCATACATTCTAACGCTTTTATCTAGCGTACGATGCATATTATCCGGCTTGTGACATTTACGATCTTTGCTACCCGGATAGGATAATTTCGTTTTCATCTGCCGCTCATCACAAGCGCCTCACAGATCACTTCTGAAGCTTCCTACTAAAAGGATTTTCCTTATGTTCTGTTCTGACAGAACTCCGCTGTGTCGGCTGCTTCAACGTGTCAAGGGAGATGTTTTTAGGCAGATTTCTATCCGCGTGGAATGGCCGGTTTGGAATAGCCAATATTGAAGGACGGCTTTATTGTAGCGCGTGGTGTCAAGCTTAGCTCATTTTCCAGCCCGTAGATGAAAAAAGGTGTATTCATGTCTAAATATAACCTAAAAAATAACGGGTTACCAAACAGCTGTTGTCGTAATACTTAGAAGCACTAGATTGACCATAATCTGTCTAATTATACTTCGTAATTTCGAATAAATAATTTTCGTCAATTTGGTTTAATTCGGTTCAAAATACTTGTGAGCAAAAAAGTGTCGGACGGTTTTTAAACATCCATGAAAAATACTTTTGGTGAAGACTCTTTATTTTTCACTTGAACCTACCCAATAGCGTTTTCCATGTAGCGGACTTGCTGTTAATTATTAATATCAATTGTAATGGTAACAATTTTGTTTCCAAATTTTAAATAACATAGATATAGGTGCGTATACGACATTCTGGCCGTTTTTCAAATAACAGTTGACAATGTGTACTTAAAATCTCATTGAAATTGACGCAGAGGTAAAATTCGTGTGCAAATGAGTCATATTTGAGAGTCATTTTAGAACAACAGCAAGTAAATTGACTCATACACCCACACACACACACACACACACAATTGTGTCTACGTGATATGAACAAATTGCTTTCAAATTATTCACATTAAGAATCACTGTAATCGACGCCAATGATATTCAAAACGAAACGCTATTGCACTTCAACGAAAGGTAGAAAACAATTAAATAAAACGAGCAAAAAGGATCCTAACGAGAAATGTTTACACGATTATTTTATAATGCCTTCTCTACTCACACTCGTTATATTGATCGTATGGATGTGAGTGTCGCCTGTAAAACTTAGGTATAAATTGGCCGTTAGAACGGCGAAGCGGCTTAGCCGGGTGTCCGTCATACGTTCAATTCATCTATCGACACAAACAGAGCCTTGGGGACATAGTAACGGTTCGAACGAACATCCGTGTGCGCGTGCGTAGACTAAGGAGTTCTGAAGACGATGCAACAATGTCATTTTGTTCGATAACGGGGATCGCAGCAGCCCCAATCGGCAGTAGCATTTGTGTAAATACAGGAACGGCACAAGCAAACGAGCGAATCGTCTTGACATCGACGAAACGTGGCGGTTAGAGGTTAAGTTCAGCGACTCAAATAGCTCCGCATGGTGATATTTGCTGTTTCGTCAAACAAACAAAAAAAAGAAGAGCTCTTGCGTGCTTTTCATGGCGTTCTTCTGACACATTGCGCCCCACTGAGACAACGAACATCGAACGTTGACTACCATTTTCACTATTACGGGTACATTCTTGCCAGAAAACTGCCTGTGTTACGCGAGCAGCCGTCCCGAACAATGCCGGCGATAGCCGGCGGCCTCTGTTCGATAGCTGGGTTGTTTGGCAAAAACTCAGGACGCAATGCGGAGACATCCTGGCTGTTTTCGACATCTGTCAGTTTCGGGTATACAAAAGTGAAAACAAAAAGTTCATGTAATCATGGAACGAAATGTTTTGTAATGCGTTCGCAGGGGGTACCCAGGGGTGATAAGTTGACAAGGGCCTTTTTGTTATGTTAGGTTTGAGTTTTGTTGTAGATCGATCATGGCGTTTGGACTACAGTTGTTGCCTGAAAACTCTAAAAGAGCTTGCTTTGTTTTTTGCCTTTTGCTTGCGAAGATGAGAAAATAATTGCATGGCCACTGGTTCAGTCACGAAACTTCCCGTAATTTTCCGTAGTCCCGCATCGAGTGTCGCACAACGAACGACCAACATCTAACTTTTGCTTACAATCTCCATTAGTTGTTAGAAAATCGCGATGACCAACCTTTTCTTTCTGAGCAAGCTTTCTTTCGTTATGAAGTAAACCTTCGTTGTGGGCAGTACAATTTTAATCAGACTGATTTATTACATATAGGTAGTAGCTGGTGCCGGAGCTATCGTGCTAATCGCAGACTCTGTATTACTGTAAACGAGTTCGCAGCCCGACTGAAACTGGTTTTGCAGGCGATCTTCAGCGGTAGCTTGCGACCTCTAGTTGATATGTAAATTTGCCACTTAGTAGGGCGGACTGTTTCCAGTCAACTATCAGTGCAATGGCGCTTCATGGAAACGGACTAACTAGGCTTAAACGGTTAAAACAGGACACGGGCGTTTCTAACCGCGCGAAAAAGATTCGACCCAGGAGTAGACATTTGAAAGCCACTGATAATCTTACAGACATGAGCTTATGATACACCACACACATATATATATATATATATATCCGCCACGCCATTGTATATGATGGTAGAGCCACATAGGTGAATCGCGATAATAGCTTTGTTGGTTGTACTAAGTTTTCGCCAGCGTTCTGTTTCGAAATTTTGTTGCGTTCAGTAGGGCGATATGAAAAGATAAGAAGGATAAATGCGCCATATTTAACAAGTTGAGGGTTTTTAAACACCGGTGCTGGAACAGAACGCTCTCACCAGCGAAAAAAGTTTTCTGGGTGTCCGTTCTATATCTGTTAGGATATAGCAGCACCGGGCACTTCACTGCGTGTTTTGAACTTAAAACTGCGCGGGCGCGCCGAAAAATAGCTGCGGTTCTTCACAAAGCTCTGTCAATGATCTATAAATGGCACGGTACAGCTTTTTGAGAGTAAGCTTCTTAAAGAGTAGGTTGGTAAGTTCATACATCCACCGAATCAACGCTTTTCAGAACCTTAGTCGAAAATATGAGCGCCATTAAATGAACGAGGGATTGAGCAGTCAACGGATACATTTAAAGGTTACTAAATGGCAATGCGATGTCATACCAGTGTGACAACAAAAATCTGTCCGAGAACGACGAGACTTTAAACATCTAGGGATGTGTAATTCACTTGTAGTCGATCTGTGTTTACGTACGTTTTATCGTTTAACAGAGCAATTCAAGAATATTTTTAAGGCTGACCATGAGCCAACATTTGACGTCCACGGTAGCATTTTTTTCCATTACTTCGTAAGACAGACCTCATAAAAATGTAAATGTGCAACGGCGGAGGTCGAACTTGTGCACCTACGTTTATCTCCTTGGGTTGCAAGGCGCACATGAATGCACCAAACCACCGAACTCGACAGAGCAATTCGCCACCAATTAGCAGAACCTTCTGGTCAGTCGCTTAGCAACGGATACAGACAGGAGCAAAGGATATAGCGTGTTTTAATATCCTGTATACCAATAGGTGATAACGCCATCCTCACATTGTACACCCTGTTATACAATAATATACTGGATTTTGATTTTCCTCGACAACGGTAAAATGGAGGTAGCGTGGCGTGTGAGATTGGAGTTCGCCGGTACGCTACGTTTTCAACTAGCTTCATTTCGCTGTATTTCTAGGCGGTGTCCTAATATCGATATTGATTTTTTCCTACGAACGACATAATACCACGGATTATGCGACGTTAAGCAAATAATACTCTTATGTGTTTTCCGCAAAACCCGATTGCTTTAGAGGCGCTTGTTTTTTTACTCATCTTCAGGCATTAATATCGCAGACTGTGCCGGTATCGCGAGCCGGCGACTGCGTTATCTGGCAGCTCTTTTCTATGGACAGAAAGCGTTCAATAGAACAACGTAAAATTATACGGCAGCATCACTGGATATATTCGAACTGGAAGACAGCTACTCCAGCAGTGCTTCCGTCTAAAAAATATGCTTACGCCAAAACCATGACGAAAAACTGTCACGTCTCCACCTGGCTATTCGTATGACCGTGTCTTTGCCTTGAAACAAAAATAACTACTGATCGTTGTAGATATATGAAACTTGTGCTGTGCGGCTAACGCCTAATGAAAAGTATCTCGTCGTTTTGCAGATCGAGCGTGATGTCCACATTTCCTATCGACGCGAATATTGCACTAAAACGGCGTGCATGCGTTTTTCTATTTAGGAGGCCTGATCCGGCAAACGAAACGACTATCAGAAACCGAGCAACGACTCTATCGAGTCTCCGATAATTCTAATTCAATTAGTTTGTTCCGGCGACACGTTCCAGCCATTCTTCTTGGCAGTCTACGTAAGCTATTATAGTTTGCCCATTTGCGCCCGTTCAATATAACCCGTTAACAGTTTTGACTGTGTCCGTTTGCCGTATACTCGATCCGACATGCGGAGCCGCTCGGTCACTGTTACATCGCTGAGTCAATACATCATGAAGATCTACCACTTATGTTTAAAACTAATAGCAATTCTATTTTGTCCGTCCTTCCCCATGCTGATGGGTGTCCTTTGTTTGTAATCCTCGCACGACAGAAAAACATGCCACGTGTACTCGTCTACGGTCGTGAAGCTGCCAGTCGTCATCAGCTGTCAGCCGTACATAACATTCAATCCATAGCACAAACGGGATGAGACCACCTTCCCCGTCCATAGTTTGAACAGTTTCGCTCCGATATTATTCACTCTGTGTAGATTCGCCATTCTACGGAGCGCGGAGCTGATCTCTGGCTGCGTTCGCTGTCGAACTGTCGATATTCATTATTTCATACTCACCAACTGAGCGTCTTGACGCTGCTGTCCTGATCCGATGTGCTCGTCGGCGATCGACCGCCCGCCGCGTCACTCTGCTCCGTGCTCGTCGGCGCTTCATGTGTCACGAGCGACATCTTCTTCACGGCCTGCGGAACGGTTCCTTCCGCCGGCATTTCCCCGTCCGAGATCTCCATGTCCGACGAGCCTGTCTGCAGGCGTTGTTCGCCGGCATCTACTTTATCCTCTGATCGTAGCTCGGCCTGCGAGGGCGTTACGGCAGCTGCTCCCGCAGGCATCATCGCCTGAACCTCAGCGGCGGCCGTCATCTTTGACACCGTCGTGCACGGCAACAGCTCACAGCAGCAATTCAGGTCCTGACGCCGCTAGGCTGTACGACTAATCTCTCACAGTCCAAACCGGCCGGGCGATGCGACGCACATCGACGCAGACCGATCACCACAAAACGCAATCAAAATCGACAGGCCAATAGTAGCTGCGTCGTCCGCATTGACGCTGCAAAGCGGGACGCTCATACACGTTAGTCTACGCGGCGCACGCAGTTGGAACGGCGTAGCATGTGGACGCGGTAGTCTAGACGCTTCTGGGATCCGTTCCCGATTTCGGTCGACGTTCCGAACGCTGACGGACAACTGCACTAGATGGCGCCGGCTTGAACGCCGAACGGGCAAACACTGGTGCGATCTGGCGGGGCGAACGTCCGTTTTTCTGGGAGTCTTGCACCCTAAGGGCCGGTGAGCGTTCCCGCGTGTGCGAGATATTCGCCTCTTGCCGGCTCCGCTCGCGCCCGACGGCCAGAGAGGGTCGGCCGACACGGCCGCCCAGCAGAATCAGCACCGTAGAGGACAGCTGATTACACTGGATCACAGTCTCCTGTCGGTTGGATTGTACCGCAGATGAAAGCGGTAACCATTGGACGATGGCGTGGCAGTCTATTGAAGATCTGCGATGGGAAGCCCTCGATCTGTATACAGTGGGGCAGTATCAAGCACAGGTGTCGGTCTACGCCGTCGGCGTGGAGCGCCGTACGACTGCCGTACGAGTTGTCAACGGTGACGGCGTGAACGGCTGAGTACCAGAACGTCAACGGAGTCACCGGTTAGGCCGGCATGTGCGTGAGAAACGGAGTCACTTGCGGGTGACGACGCTTGACCGGGTCGCGTCTATCGGCCAAGGCGAATGCGGCGAGGGAAGTGGAGGCTGCGAGAGAACAAAAATGTACGGAGTGCCGTACAAAAGCGCATCCGACCAATAGAAAATCACCGATCTTGGACAAAATAACAGTAACATCCGGCCTGGCAGCGAGCGCACAGTGACAACTAGATATGGATGAGAGGGCTGGGCTACGGCTTATCGACTGCAGGTCGACCGTCGGTTAGAAATAAATGGATTATAGAAGGTGCTTATCATAGCCAACACTTATTGGCAGTGACTCCTCTGTTGTCGCACTTCGCATCGCTACGGTAGAGAGCTGTCGCTACGGCAAGAATGCAATCCATGCTAATCACAAGGATAATGATTTTTTTTCTTTGTCAACAATATTTGGTCATTTATTGACATATATTAATGTGGGGTAATGATTATGATAATAGTAATAGTGACAACCAAATTTCCAAGTGACTTCAGGCAATATGTTTATCTTAGGTTTGACGACAACGCCATAGATCGACAATAACGCGACAACGCGACATGACCGCGGTTCTGCTAAACAGCCTAAGGAGATATCAACTGGGGCATGGCGCATCTACACCTTCTTCGCTCGTTTATCAGGTGTTGAGTTCAATTCATTGAAATGATTTGCCCCTGTCGCAGGGATTACCAACTTAGAACTGGCGCGAATTTCAATTCTCTGTTATTTGAAGTTTTGTTGAAGGAATGCAGAAATAAAATCGCGCCTGTACAGCTGTGTTGTCCGGTTTATAGGACAAAAACCGACAGCGCTAGGGATCAGTTTGTCAACACGCTCGACATGATAAGCTCTTTGCTGGCTTTCGAGACGACAAGCTGCGGATATCGTTAAACCGGCCTCGTAGACAATGAGTGCTAGAGAGGTGTTAAATTTTTTTTATAGAGATCCGCTGTAAGGTAGTGTAATTTCATCGTCCTTGACAGCTACAATACAGAATGGAGATAATGTCCATGCCACGATACCACAGAATGTTGACGGTATAAAATTACATATGTTGTCATGCCTGCGTGTTGCAATCATTTTTTTGTGACAATTGGTGCTTTGCATAAGACCGCCGTGCGTGCCAGTACACCTGTGTACGCCCGCCGGTGCATCCAAATAGGATACATTTACGTCATTTGCACATGTTGCTAAACAAAAAAAAAACATTACAGGCGAATCTATTGATATGAACTGACATAGCTAGTCTTTGCGGGAAATTGCGGGCTAGTCGAATCACGACTGTGGTGATTTGTGTCAATGTAGAAAATGGTACAAATATGATGGCGATGAACAATTTGAAGGCGGACTTACGTAGTAGTTATCTACGAGGCCAAAAGCGTAATTTTTCTGCCTGGTCCAAACGCCACTGTGATGATATTGCTTACAGCTATTACGACCCTTCTGCTCTTCGCACTTTTGTGTCATTTAGAGACATTCAGTGAACATTCTATGCAAAGTATTACGCTGGCACCGCTGATATTCGATATTTACAAAAAGCCCGTAACGGGGCTATGCAATCGCTTCTTCTGTTATAAGATATTATAAAGTGCATCGCTGTCAACACTACATGTATAATTCTTTGTACAGAACCTAAGCTTAGAACAACTACACATATATATATATACAACAACTACACGTTATAGCACAAGAGGAGAACAACGCACTGAACAGAAAGTTTCACATTAAAGGAGCGCACGCCTTTATCATGAGCCGCTTGTCAACACACAAAGGTTCTACAGTGTTGTTTATTGAACTAATGCATTTTATTGAAATTAGTGCTGCCCCCAACAGTGAGCTCAGGCATCGAGTGACAGCATGCCAGGCTACATTGAGCAAAAGCAACTGACCCTGAAAGAATATCATAAGGCCTGCCACAGATGTCTGCATTTGCGCAGGCGCCTGTCTGTATAAACTTAACTTACATTCAGCTGCTGGAACGATATCGTTGAGCCGAAGAGGTAGCGGTTGACAGACGTCGGAAGGCCCCTACTGACCGTAATTGGTGTTTACGGTCCAAGGCCATGTACGATAAAAAAGAAATCTCCATGTTACCTTATTATCTTTACGGGAACGTAGTAGAACTCAATTCTGTAAGACTAGCATGTTAATACTAGCCTGCGATGTCATGGATGGCGTTGATATCGTAGCATTCCGTGAAGACGCCCGTTTCCATCGGAAACACGTTCCAAAATAAGAAACAATAAGTTTGTTGGGTATATTTCTTTCATATTTTTTAAGTGACATTTTTTCATTATTCTTGGTCCGCCGCTTCGTAGAGTGCGTACGTAAGCACAATTACACCTAGACCGGAGGAGGTTCCATCGTTCGAAGGGGCACCGAACTAAACTATATATGCCGGTGCCATTCGACAGTAGAACAGCGTCCCGTTCTTTCGTTGACGGCCTGGTTGACGGTTGATCGGCTTTTTCTCATCACAATATCCTCGAAGGGTGCATACGACTGGCAAAGTTGATATGCACATATTTATGCACACATACAGACGACGGCAACTTGTTATTCCAGACCAGTGAAGACGTTCAGGGATGATCAGATTTAACCGGCGAGCGCCGATAGAATATCAGACGTATCGACACGAAAGTAAAAGGGAAAATGAGTCGACCTGTTGTGTGTAGCGCAAGAAAAACTGAAGCGAAGGCTAAGCTGGTTCTTTCATCGTCCTAAGTGGAAAAGAAAGCTGGTTAGAGCATCTGGAAAAAGGGAATTTGTAAGACGAGACCACGTGACAAACGAGCCGTACGCTGCATGCGTACGATGGGTTGATCGCTCTCGTGGTACGATACAACCGCAAAACTAACTTTTCTGACCGATTGTGGTAGGTATTCGGCATTCTGCCGGCCCTATGCGTATGTGCCTCCTGAGGCATATCCAGCAAGCGACGTTGAAGCCGAACGCGATGCCGTTGGCTATGTATGCACGAATCATCAATGTTACTGCCTGTGACTCTGTGTTGGTGCGTGTACGTGCGCGTGAGTGTGCCTGTTTGAGCGCGTTCGTCACGCAACCCTTCAATGAATATCCATTTGAAGATGTGTTCATCGTCTCAAGCCGAGATGGAACGCTATCCACGTCGCGGTTCAAAGACCAGCGAGTCGGCAAAGATACCAACTATGAATCGCTTTGCTTTTAAACTATTTTCAAACGAAATCTCTTCACTGCGTGCGCTTGTCGTCGATGGCGAAACACGCCATCTTCGACGATCTCGTGGGTTTATGATAATCGCTGTAACGAAATACAAAATTTTTCTAGCAGAGTAGGAATACAACGATTGGAAATCGACCACTTTCTGAAGCAAAGCTTTCTTCGAACCATGGCGTTAACCTAATCTAAAATATATCCACGTTCACCGAACGTCTATTGATTTACGAATAGTATTTATGCCATTTTGTTTTTTCCACCAAATTGTGGTTGTTACAACCTAACAACGACTTACAGCACGTAGGATATTGAAGTGAGGACTTCAAATCGAAAAATTAAAAAGAAATGTTTGATATCGGTCAATTCGTTTACTTTTTTCGGACGTTATCTAACAACGGACGACCTTTTACAAAACACATTACACTAAAACGATATGGCCGAACAGCTCATTGGCCGTGGAAAAGTGTGCGAAGCCAAAAATAATATTGCATCTACCACATTCTGAGCGTTGTTTGAGCTAGGTTTGAACATCGAAATGGCGTGAATCACCATTACACGTCCGGTCGTACGAGAAAGAAAATCAAATTGTAATTGTGCTACTTTCGAGGCGTGGGTCCATCCGCTTGCGTTGAACTCACCATTCAGCTAACTCTTCTCTGGCAGGTTTTCTAATGGCCACGTTGAAATAGTTGGTTTCGCTGGACGGGAAATGCGCGGTCCACAAAACACAGTAGATGGAGAAGCGGGGTTACCAATATTTAAACGCTATGTCCGCATTTCTTGCTTTGCGCTGGTAGTGTTATGAATATGGGATTCGCCGTAGCTTTGTACTATGCATGCAGTAGAGGTTCTACGATTCGTAAGCCTAAAGCGGACATGAACACAATTCTCGTTTTATTTATATTACCTGTCGACTTCGTTTTTCTTCGGCTGGGTTGCGGTCTCGACCATCGCAGAAAGGCGAGATACGCCCGCGAGAATATAGATGACCATGCGAGCTGAGAGAATGTCAAGTGGCAATATAATCTGCAACGCCCGCCTGCCACAATACGACATACTCCCACTACATATGCCCAATCTCTCTCAGAGACCTCTGAGAGAGGTTGGCCATAAAGGGCATAGATGTATCATTACGACTAAACAATTCCGCTCAAATCTGGATACAAGCAATACAAAGAAAACTGACATAAAATACAGTGTAGCACACCAAAACGGCTTTTCAACATAACGACAAACGAGTTTCCTCTTTACTACTGATTTGGTCGTCTTGATTTAGGCTATCTGACCCGCCAATTTAAGTCACTCACCGAAAGTTGATCTGCTGAACTCACACCGAGTGAGGTTCTTGTAGCAGGCGAAAAATGCAAATTCTGCAAGCGACCTAACCTTGATGATGTTCTACGATTAAAAAGCTAAAAATGTAAAAACACGTGTCATCCTGTCAACGGAACAATGCCATTGATTCGCAGATATGGGCAATGGCCACATACCTATACAAAGAAATAGGCGCTAGCAAAATTGAAAAATATCTCCTAGGGCACATCGAAAAAACACGGCTGAATTTCAAACATGTTTTCAGCGCGTTGCCCATAAATGTTTTCCAATGCAAGCAGACCTTGTCACAGGAAGTTTGACGTGTGTGCGTATACCCGATCCAATAATGACCTGATGTCACGGATAGAACAAATAATCCACATTCCAGGTCGAATTTATGGAAAATGATAAGATGATGCCACATGTCGGCTGTCTATACGCTAAAAATATTGTCTAACGTGTCAGACCGGTAGGCCTCTCTAGACTAGCTAGCAATGGCGGGTTGCTCAAAACGAAAAGCTCGACCGCTCGGGCGACAGGAAGCCCTACCTGGCCGAAATGATGAGCGACTAAAAACCTGTGAAAGAGCCTAACTCGATTAGCATCGGTTTACTAGCGCGCCGCTTCTCACGGACGGCAGAAGTTCTGTACGACCCTGTCTAATACAGGTTCACGGGTTGAATCGCCAGCGGGCATTACCGTGTCGCAGGTTTCATCGTTATCTTATTAGATAGTTGGCATTCGACTGTTTGTGGGTCACAGTGGTCAGGCAGTTATTGACGTGTCCGTCGTCTTGTGACTATCTGCCAATGGAGTCTGCAGGGAAATGGGAGAACGCGATGAGGTCGCTTGTCGTGGGGTAAGTAAAGAGCAGGGGAGTGAACTGAAGGACCAATTGCTATCGTTGTGCGTGAATCGACAGAGCGTGGGTGGGTGGGAGAAAAAAGAGAATGAGTTTTTTTGAGTTTGCGGGTTTATCATAGGCCGAATTCTAGGCGAACCGTGACCCTTTAGTTGCATCTTTCAGTGCACATGCACGGTTACTCTATAACTAAATCTGATTAGCTATTCGAGCGCACGTATAGGCTCTGAAATATGGTGTCATATAACGTCGAAGTTTGCTTAACTATAGAGAATAGGAATTAAGAAGAATCTCCAAACCGAAGTGAAAAAATCTTGGTTGGTTAGTGAAGAAACTGAAGAAATCAGGTTGGTTTCTAAATTTCCCTACTTCGTCTGTTTCGTTTACTTCTTGGATTGGACAGGACGACTCGTTTCATTAGCGATGGTGAGCATTTCTGATCGTTTCGTCAACGTGTCGAAGGTCTTGCTTGCAACTGTTTTGCCGTTCGGTTCTCGATTGCTATCCTAATTATCCCCCCTTTTTCAACGGCGACGTGTCAGCTAAGCAGCAGTCTAGGTCCCAATCGACTATATCCTACTCCTAACAAGTTCGGTATATTGAGGTTATTACGCGATCGGGGAAATATTATTCGCAACATAGAAGATACGAAGAGCGACCGGGGTCACCTTACCGGGGGTATGAACGCTACGCAGGCGGTAGTAGTGTCATAATAGTTTTTAACTGGGCTACTTTCCATTGATGAAAAACGGTTTAATGTCATCCTACACAACCCTTTTTGCTTAAATGCGCTCAAACCTTCTATACTGAGACTAATTGCAACTCCAACATTTAAGGGTGCTGTCGGTGATCTGGCATTTAATAACACAACACGTGAACCTTATCGTTATGGCCGCACTGACTTGGACGTACTTTCTGATTTGGCCCGTCGCGTATGTGATTGGCATACCCCGGTGGAAGCCCCTGGACGTCTACTTTAAGATTTATTCGCACTTCGTCATTCTACAGAATATTGAATTACTCGGCGTGAAGGTGCGTCCTTTACGTTCTGTTTAGATAATGTGATAGGTAGCGTATTTTTCTACTGTTAAACCTTCAAGGTTTGTTTTTCGGTGTTGTGACCAAGGGTGGACATCCGCCCATAGTCACATCGACCTACTGGAATCCTCCAAAAATATTTATCCGTGGCCTAATGGCCTATAGCGACGGGTGATATGCTAATTTCCCCACCGGATATTGGGGTATCTTCAGTACTCCATTTCTTTTTTGCGTACAGAAAATAGGGCATGAATGTCGGTATTGAGAGAACATTGCGTAACTCACTGAAATGACTATCTTTCAGCTGTATTTCTATGGAGGCTTTCCGGACATTTGCGACAAGGAGGAGAACTCCGTAATAATAGCCAACCACCAATCAGAGTGTAAGTGACGCCCGGTGGATCTCTAAGAAATGGTATCTCCATATATACAACACGGCTTCAAGAAATTATTTTCTTATATAGCTCTCAGCAGTAATCGTCTTCTATATATGCACATGAATGCTACTAGAAGTCTTTATTAAAGTTTTACAATGGGATGCAATGAATGCGACTTTCTACCAGTGCGCTTTTTTGCCTCCTCTGAGCCTCCCAGTAAAGTCTCCCCGAACCTCTGATCGTTACCCCCAGTATGCTACAGCCGTGGTACGCTTCGAAGTGGGCCCTCAATCCGATTATGCGAAATACGTATCATTTCTATATCGAAGGTTCCGTTATTGGCAACAGGGCATTCAGCTCGTTAGTAAGGATACGTCAGACACAGACGACACAGACGATTCATGCATACCGCCAATGTTCATCGAAGTTCGTACTCTAGAATGCACTGCGCCGCATTGCTTGGGTTCTCGAGAAAGGTTCGTCAAGGGTTTCATGCCACAAGCATTGGACTCCAGCGAATTGGAATCTTGGCGAACATGTACAAGTTGGTACAAACTTTTATCTATGCGGAGCTGTCTGTGAATGGCATCACCGTACCTTACAAAAAAAATTTGTTAGAAATCTACTTCAAGTTAACCAACCGAATGACTGAGCGATGTCTAGGCCTAAATCCTGTAATTTGTGAATGATGCTTGGGGTCTGGGACGGGGGAGATCTGAATAGCTCAATTACACTAACAGCATATTACTACAGTCGACGCTAATCTCGTACCAGCCATAATGGAGAAGACGGGCAATTTATCGCGCGTGCGTGGCGTCTTTAAAGAGGCCCTTATCTGGTTGCCGTTTTTCGGGTTCTTTATGCATGCACGAGGCATTCTCTACGTCGACCGGACCGACGTTAACTGGAAAAACTTCGACGCGGCTTGCCGAAAACTTCATAGGAAGAAAATTCCGGTAGGTTGACACTGTGCGAATGTGGTGCACCTGCACACGCACAGCGTAACTATTGAGAAGAACCTCGTCTAACCAATCAGAAAAACAACAAATTCGTAATGCAACTCGCTCTGATGATGTGGCCACTGTGAGTTGATTCTTTTGTTTGTTGGCTTACCTTTCCTGGAAGTAACACGATTTTGCAGTGGACGCCCGTGGGGTTGATCTATTAAAGTGCATTTTCACCGGAAATGTATTACATATGGTGCGGTTGCCATGTATGGTTGCCATGGACACGAGCAATCCGTTAATCATCGGAGTTCATTGAGCAACGATGAACGAGTTTATCAACGCTTTTTGCTAATCTGGATATACTACTAGGAATGTTCGAGGTTAGAAATGCGCGCATTTACGGAGCCTGTGTGTGTGACCTGTGTCGTTTGGTACTTCAACAGTTTAGCATGTTAATCTATCCGGAGGGGACTGTGATGAACTGGGCGCTTGACGAACGGAACGTCTGGGAGAAAAATCGGGCTTACGCTCGAAGTAACGGTGAGCAACCCTTTGAATACGTGCTTTTCCCGAGGTATCGGGGCCTTTTCCGTTTGCTTAAGCACCTAAGAGGTAACACGCAGGCGTTGTACGACTTTACCATAATCTACGAGTCGACGCGTACTGGCAACGGTTTTAGGAGGCGAACGCCATCAATCTTCGGTAAGTTACCCCTTTTTGATGCATTGCAACACGGGTATTTCCTTAGGCTCGAATGATTTTAATCCAGCTATTGTTTGAGGTTCAAGCGAGTTGCCATTCAAGGCAGTAGATGGGCCTATGACGGGTTTTACTTCATGCCCGAGCGTTCTATTAGTGTGATTCTCAGCCGAGACAGGTCTAGTGGACATAGAGGCGCAGGCATAGCTTTGGACCACAGAGACGACATTTTGTCGGAACGTTGCTGGCGAGTCAGCTTATATTTCTAGTCATAAAGTTTGCGAACAAGAGCCTTTGAATACAAGGGTCTATAGCAGAATGCCGTCTAGAATTAATAGTTGTCGACCGGTCAAATAATGGGGACGCTTTCGCCCTTAACGAGACACGCTTCACCATGTAGTCAGCAAGACGCCACTGTTAACCACGAAAGTGACTTCACTTTCTTGTCAAATGTTAGATATTGCCGCGATAGCCGGCTCAGCAGTGCACATCCATCTGCGTCGAATCGACATTAAGGACGTCCCCGAAGAGGAGGAAGAATTCAAGCGATTCCTCATCGAACGGTTCGCCTTTAAAGAGAGGTTAGCAGACTCTTACATAGCAGCTATCGCCTCCGTACGAATACATCCTACACTCCTTAGCTAACGAATGAGCTATACCCAATACAGCGTACGTTGGTAACGATCCAAAACAACGATCTTACAGAAGATTGTTCTGTATTACACACACCTGCTCTCGAGTAACGTGTTCGACGATATCCAGTTGCGCTATTCCGATATCTGATTCTATTCACATAACATCGTGCGCGGCTTTTGACTCTGGCTTTTCTTAGGCTTCTTGATGCTTTCTACAAAACGGGCGCGCTTCCTAAAGACGGGGTGAGGCTTCCGGCTCAGAATCGTCGCCACTCTCTGGTATCGTTGGTGTTTTTTTTGGCCGGTGCGTCGACTGCTTTCTCATGGGCGGCCATCACCATGCTCCCATACTTTGTGGGTATACCTGCTCTAATCATGTACACCCTTGGCGCGATCCTTGTCATCATCCCAGAGAAAAGAACGTGGTACCCGAACCCATTCAAGTTTTAGACGTTCTACTACGCAGTTGTTTAGCGCTCAATTGGGCTTGGTAAGGCACCCGCAAGGAAAATCGGAAAACAGGTGGAAAATAAGGACGAGCGGTGAGCCTGGAGCGGTATAAAACTAAAACACACTACATTTTGAGACGCGTTTGGCGCAACACAGAAGCTCTGTGCACGCAGTATGGCGGTACGTGTCCTCGTCGACGAAGTGAATCTCTGGAAATGTTGTAAAAAAGCTGAAGGCCAAAGGCGAGCCTGTACATTCGCAATAGAAGGCGACTCTTTATTGCAAGATGCTCCGCTCCGTCGAACGGAGAAATAAACGCAAGACGTAAGTGTACGAATCATGTACGAACTAGATCTGTAATAGTGGTCTACGATGAAATAGATTTTTGCCACAGTATTGACGCCGGAGAAGCGGCGGAGCTCGGTGTTTACATCGTTCGACTCTCGCTTGCTTCACCACCGCAATCGCGAGTTTGCTGCTGATGACGTAAACTTGAATATCTGATTTAATTTCGTCTGCATGAAAAATGAGAATGCGCAACGATCGTGTGACCGTCTCGATGCCGAGTTGTGCGAATATCATAGTCAAAACAAGAGTCGAATCGGATATTGACCGTTTGGTTCGCAGTAAAGGAAACCTACTAGCACTATATAGCAATGTATATATAACAGTAATGCACATTTTATGGAGGCGAGACTAGCTATTTCATTTTTCTTGGGCAGGTGCAGCACTATGTTATTTCAAATAGGTCAGGAAAGTTGTAACAAAGTGCTACAACTATACGCGCGGAGGAGAAAACCACATGAAAAAATAAGAGTAAATATATATTCTTATAAGTGCGTCAAACATACTCCTCATGATTTCACCTCAGGTTCACTTAGTTCTGCCAACAGCTTCGTTGTTAATCGTATCCGCTAAACTGGACACTTAAAATTCCTATAAGACCAGTGGAAGCTTTAACAAAGCTTTGAAAATATTTCAATATTATTCAAGATGGGTGGAACATATTTCATCCGCATGGTATACACCTTATACATAACACATCAAAACGGTTCCTCTATTCGGTGCCCTCGGGCAGCTTTATGATCTAGATATGCTTTATGATCTATCGCGGATGTCTTCACGATCTTGCTATGAATATAAGGTGCCTTAATTGTAATGTTATCTCACTCTATTATACTATGCACTGCAATGAACCATAGACAACATTCCTGAAACCCGACTAATACACAAGTCACATTGGCTTACCCAGAAAGGCACCAATCACCACAAAGAAATAGTGAGCGGCTTTTTGCTAGAACTTATGTCAAAGAACTACGCTATGCAACCGATTTCAGGTGTCTGCCCCAACATACGTCTATCTCCGATAACCATGCCGCTGCAAATTTATGCTATGTCTTTGAAAAGCACTTCAGGCTTGCTTACCAGCGTCACAGTGCTCGATGAAACGAGTGTTTGCAGAGCCTTAATGACAACCGTAGACACAAATGGACTTAACAAAATATCGGAATATTTTGAGGTGGGGGATTTTTATGCAGGCTAAGCGTTCGTGCAAAAATTTTTTAGTAGGGTTTGGATAAATTCGGACCAATTTGGCTCCCGGTGATTTCTATAAAACGTAACTATTTTTACTGTGACTTACTAGCTGAGCATACAGTAAAGTCAGAGGAGCTAATTCGCAACATGACAACACGTATATGTAAATAAGCTGTTACAAAAGTGTGTTTTTTATTGCTACACCTATTACGTCACCATCATATCATAAATTACCATAAATCTGTGTACGAACCATGGAGTATACGTTCGATTATTTTAACTGGTACCTTAAAGAATACCATTGAAAAGGAATGGCACAAATTGGGCATGAGATTTCGATGTGAAACCTATGCTACTGTTATCTTGTAGTGAAACGTCCAATCCTTTGAAATTTTAGCTCCAGCGGCGACACCAGTCTTCATGCTTTCTGCAAAGCCACAACCAGCACTCGTCGTTTTTCAGGGCACCTGATGAAGTCTTCAAACACTTTCTCTGTGTGGTTTTCGGTGTTCATATTTCAACTCGTATTATGGAGAGTAGAGTTGTGCCTGAGCAGGATTTCGGAAACACCTCCGTAGAATCCTTGAAGTACCTTTATTGTATTTTTGTGGTATGTGATTGTCCATTATGGTAATTTTGTGTTACATTTTGTAATAAATCGCTGTACATTTGTAATACGTCGTGGTGCCTCAATGGTACATTGCGATATTTTGTCGGTCGTTGTGGTAACCCTGTGATGCGTTATCCTCTACAATACACGTCGACCCAATTGACATGAAAAAACCTTTCGCAGGAGGCTACACGCGGGCCCCCAACCCAAGGTTCCAGTAATCGAGACAGAATCGATGCACCATCTGGGTTCCATATTTAACACAGACTTTTTACACCTCTGGCGTTCAAGCGCAAGCTGCTTTCCGTGTAAGATAAGGCTGAAAACAAAAATATGAAATCATCTAATATACATATCATGCGGAAAAACGTAGCAGCAAAAGCAGATATCAATTATCTTAAGCAGCCTGTAGAAAACTACAAAACAGCTAAGTTTGGTTCACAATGCCACATCCAACTCGTTCCATTCCGTCGTGGGTGAAAAATGAATTGTGTTGTTAACAGGTTGGTATATATAATTCCTTCGCTTGGGTCCAGCCAATACTGACAATTGAGGAAATGAGTAAAACTCCCTGTTACTCCTGAAGGATATTTAGGTAATATTGGACTATCTAGACCCAGCGTCCTCAATCATTCCTTGCATCACTGTTACCGGAAAGGTCGAATGCGTCAAGATAGGCCTGAGCATCAATACCACCGCCTTATCTAGCAATAGTAACACACAAAATCCAGCTAATCGTCTTCAGTGTAGGCAGAATATCCACATGACTTTGTATGCTACTTTGCGAATCCATTGTACCAAATATTTTTATAGGCATGTTGCTTGGTGTGAGTAGCGATTATTCTATTTACGAATATTGTAGAGTATAAGACCAAGCATTAAATGTAATCAAGCCAGTGTAAGATTATCTAAGCACCGATAATAGCCGGTAAGGTATTAATAAAAACGGCTTCCTCTATTTTTATTGTACTAAATTTGTATAAAACATACCCAATGCGTTAGACATACCGCATATCACAACACGATATTTGTATTGGTCATTATTTATTTGCAATCTCAGTGAAATTACTGGCGGAGTTACTCAACAACAATAATTTATGAATAATGTGGTTGTAAATCTCTTTACATTTAATTGTGAGCAACATTATTGATTATCATCGCCGTTATAATAATAATGATACTAACAATAATAATAATAATAATAATAATAATAATAATAATAATAAGAATAACCGTGAAACTGTATCATTGCCGCCGACACAACTACAATTTTTTACTAAATTTCTACCAAGAGCCTTCGTGGCGTTTTGCCGTTAACAACAGAGTGCTCAATTATGTTGCAAGCGGCAAATGTCTGTCCACAATGTATTAGTCTACCGGCAACGTGTTTCGGCAGTGTCTGAAGGGCGTTTGCGCGAACAAAAACGCAAGGTGACGACACGTAGGCGCTACGCGTGTTCCTGGCCATAACCATTTCCGACCTCCAGTTGCCATCATTCGTGGAGAGGATCACCATTCATGGAGTTATCCCCATAGTGGCATCTGTGTCGTTATACCGAAGGAGTTGAGCTGTAGTATACATATCAAGCAGACTGTTGACATAGAAAACGTCTTGAATTTTATATTAACCTTTTTAAAAATTCGGGTTCGTTGCTTAGGTTTACACAGCTGTAAAGTCTAGCAACCTGCAGGTAAAACGACGTGTTGAAGCTACCGAGCATGTTTAAATTTGATATATTCGACACGTAGAATAACATGGTAAGGTAATTTAACTCGCAAATAAATAACCTTCAAAGCGGCCAGAAGATAACTGCGCTTGAAATTGTTAGGACAGGTAAGGATGCGCTTACACAAAGTAAGGAGAACGAAATTTTAGGCTTCTAATTTTATATTTCACCAGATATGCGTTAGCTAATATGCTTGTATAAACTTTAATACTTTAGTATTGTTCCTTTTCCATCCTCAAAGCGCTAGATGTGATTTAACGTGAAGTTACTTGGCCCTGATGCAAAATGAGAGCCCCGTTTGTCTATTATTTAACATGATCATAAATGTGTCATCTCAAATGCACAGCGTTGACTCCAGTGAAAATGCGTTGGTGTATGTCTTTTTGCTCCCGTGCTGCACGTCCTCGGTTTAAGGTCGACTTGCGACAGAATTGTATGTCTTCTAGATAACAAATATACTACAGATTTAATGTCATTTAGGTAAACCACGACAGAGTTCAATTTGCATTGTGCCACTCTCTAAATATAAATAAACTTGGGTTGACTTCAACGAAAAGCGCCATCCACCAGTCGGGCGATTGGCTGGCAGAATCTGCACTGTCCCATCAGAAACCATCGTCGCATTGGATTTGCATCACGGTCATGAACGACGGCGACAACAGCCTAGCCTCCGGTTTCAGTCACACTCCGCTGTATCTCTCGTATTTTTTTCTCGACCAGTTTTTAGCCGAGTTAGTCATAGGCGTCGCGCGTCGGGCGCCACTGTTCGATCTTCCCATTCGTGTTTCGTTCGAACCGTGGTTGTCTTCTTTCGTCTTCGCCGGTCGCCCCGTTTGCCGGCACGGCCGACGGAAGCGTGTGCCAATCTTGAGCAGTCGGCGGGCGTCGCCATTAGCTACGACGCGTCGATATTGATCGGTGTGGCACACGCCGCCATCAAACGAATACTGTAAATACAATCATAGTTTTTCTTTTCGACGCGCTGCAACGGCAATAGACTGCACCGTATACCATACGCCTAGTATCCTTACACACAAACACAAACATGCGTATACCCAGACGTATCTATATATCGTTGTGTCTTCCCGTATACGTACACATACACACATACACGCATAGACTCACTCAAAAAATTTTACTCCTTCTTCACTCACTCTTCGAATGGCAACAAATTGTAGATTTTGTTTGAAAAGCCAGGGATGTCTGGCTGTCTGTTGGCCTGCCGCGGAGCGGGTACAGTCCTACGGGGGTGAACGAGGTAGTGGCCTCGTCAGGCAGGCCGAGAACACCTGCGCTGAACGGCTCCATTGCGCCGGCAGCAACACAATCGCCCTAGTACGGCGCGGCCATTGGCAGGTCTGGCGGCGCGCGCGGCTACCCCCTGGTCGCGACATGGCCGAGCCGAACTTCTGCTCGAACTTCTGCAGGTTCTAGGCCCTTATTCTTGTCGCCCGTTAATGTAGTTAATGGCGTCTTCGCGGATGGCGACAACACAAGCGAGGCTAGCGATAATAATGAATATGATGATGCCGATGCTGGTGATGATGGAGACATGAACAACAGATGAAAGTCGATCGCGGTTCCGTGGCCTACACGAAAGCGGCTTAAGAGAGAAAGAGAGATTATCACGTGATTGCGATATTACTTCTTGCCTTCATACAGCTACCAGATAGAACCCGACGTAACGCGACCGTATACACACAATGGATGAGACGTAATGGCGCTGAAACACCGTTTAGGACTACATATATTTGTGTGTGTGTGTGTGTGTGTGTGTGTGTGCGTGTTCGGTTGGTGTGAAACGTTGTGCAATACAAGCTGAACGGTACATAAGTCTAGTTAGTGATCTGCTTTATTAAAGCACTTCCAAGCCTAGGCATAGTATTATATCGTATTGCGTTTCGTCTACCTCTACGGAAGCCCCCACAAGGACCTCCACAAGAAGCATTATTAGTTTTGCGTAACATATTTTGAACTCTGATTATGGCGGCGCGTATTAAAAAGTAGTGTTTGCTCTTATTCAGTTTTCTCTCTTTATATACATATAAATCTATTTGCTGAGAGATAGCAAGCTGAACTGCAGCTCAAAATAGAATAACAGCTTGTTTGTTGCGACCTCACTTCCACTCTCATTGGAGACAAAGCACGAAATTGCTTCTTCAGAGTGACACTGGAAATGTATCGGGTGGCATTGCGCCGAAGATCGCTATCTATCTACCTATCTATCTCTGGGGTCCACTTAACACCTTCGGAGGTCCTCTTGCGATATCCCACGAGAGAATCCAATTGACCGTGACCAGATCGGGCATTCGATATGAACGCGTTCGGACGCCTCCCGTAGCGGTATCGACATAGCCTAAATATGTGGATTGTTTTTGACGAACAACCTCGACGGTGGTCTGTTACCCGAACGGGCCGTTGCGTAGGAACCACTTCCCACAATGGCCACGAGTTAAATCAGACTAGACCATATGCTCCGAAAGCCCTCCCCAGAACACGAGGCCTTTGCGACTCTAACAAGAACTGTACGAAGCCTCGCACAAGAGCTCTCGAAGTGACTGGTCCGTTGGAAGCACGCCCCCAATTCTGACCCTGTCACCTCAACGGCCGTCAGAAGCCCGACTAACGAATGGTCAGATGTCACTGTTCGTTCTCCTATGCGTTTGATAGAGACACGTGGATACTGGCCTATTCGTACGCGCACGAAAACCGTCGACAATGAACGACAATCTTATATATATATATATATATATATATATATATATCGCAATTCAACTCGCCAAATTGCGATATTCACTCTTCCCGCACGTCTTCTTGCCGCGCGGCAACTCACTTCAAATTAATGGGCTGTAAACGGCGGATGCCACCGTCGGAGCGGCGCAGTTTCTGTAGCTCGACGCAACAGGATCACGTGCAGCCTATGGACAACCTACGAGACAACCAATGTGAGATGCGCCCTCTTGAAGCTGCGCACTCGCCGCCGTCCCCAGGTCCTCCGCCGTATTTGCGTTCGGCGTCATCAGCTTAAATGTAAACAATGGCCGTGCGAAAAACGCTCACCTACGGGGTCGTTCTTTGGAGCTCTTACGAGACTCTGCCTTCCACCGAACACTCATCACTGTACGATCCAGTTCGGCCTATCTCAGGCCAATCAGCCGGCCAACGGTTTTTGAGCAGAGGATCCCAGCTTCATCAATTCTCGTCGACAATCAACTCATGCCGAGTCGATTCCGAGACATTTTGATGTTTGCTTTTGTGCTTGCTATTCGCAAGATGGCCGCCATATTCGCTTGTACGATCGGGCGTTACGCAGACGCGGTGTCTGCACTAACCTCCTCCAGCGTCGGGGTCGAGGGCTAATCTTCGGCGACAGTGAAGACAGGTCACTCTACTCAAACATATCTCGTGCGGGGTCGCGTTTTCGTCCCAGCGGTCCCGACCCGTTCAGTATACGCGGGCCCTATGGCGCACCCTTCGGTTAAGTCGAGTAACGCTCTGGTCAACTTCGGTGCTACAGTTCTACGTGTGTGTGTGTGTGTGTCTGTGTGTGTGTGTGTGTGTGTTTTGAAGTTACCGGTCGTATAATTGGATGTTTACTACCAAGACACGGCATGCGTCAACAATATCGTGGTGGTGTCCTATCGCCAACGAGGTGTTCCTTGGAACGTTCTAACATACACACGCATTTTTGATTTTTTCAGATGCTTGGCAGTTTTTGTTTTTTCGTTGTTTAATCAGAACATTTATCTCGATCAGAAGTGACGAATAAGCAAACCGACGCAAAAGTGGCAATACGACCTTATCACTAGGGAGTAGCGCGCTCCGGCTATCGAGCGACTGACTCTCGGAGCCCAGCCGAATTCCAACCCAACCGAGCTCCCACGGTTGCAACCCGTCTACGCCGAAGCCAGCGAAATGGACCGACTGAGTCGCGTTCCTCTGCGATGGCACTCACGGGGCCGTTTATATCGGAGGGTGTCGTCGTCGACATTTCTAGGCAAAAGGCGACGGCTAGAAATGCGAGCAATAGTGCATGAGTCGGACCCGATCGTGGTGTGGCACTCCGAGGAAATCCGACGAGTTGGACGACCGCTGTCGGCTGGTATTTAAATGGACGATCAGGTGAGACGGAGGATGGTAATTCTTCATGTAGCCTGACAAGATCGGCAATACGCGACCGCCTGATGCGTAAAACGCCCTAGAATGGCACCGGTGCAGACCTGGTTTCGAAAGCGTTTTTCTGTTGTAAGTATAACTTCGAACCTCATGCACATTTGAGGGAGACAGCCAAGAAACACAGCCTAATTTTGTACAGCTTTGTTTTCAGCGTAAATCTGCTCGGAGTTCCGTATTACGGTGTACAATGTATTTTAACTGTCTGAAATGAGCCTGTTTTGGAGTAACCTATCGAGTAACCAGGTAGCCTTTCTCCAAGGCAATTTACGACTCTCCTATCAACGGTCCCGACGTGACCGGGAATATTCTATGGGATGGAAACGAACAAAAACAATGAAATAACGCGCAATAACTTCCCGAAGAGACGGTGTTCAATTGAAACTGTCATCTTTCATTAACTCGTAGCATGCGGCATATAGGTGACACTGTTCTTTTTCAGGTTTTGCATTCAAGCAAAACGAACGAGTCGACATCGAGTCGAAAAGGCCCCCGGCTTCCGGGTAACTAATTACCGTTAATACGTCCGCCGTTCGAGGGTCACCACCGCACGCGACGTCCGGGTTGACCCAGCGTCAGCGCAGGTTTGTTCTTAAGTGTACGGCTATTGTGCCGAAGAGAGCGCGAACTAGCACGCGCACCCGATGCGCACCAGCTCCAGCCAACCGCAATCAGAATGTGGTCGATCCCTGTTCGTCCGCCGGTTCGACTCAGACGATGCTCGGGGACTGTCTAGCTACGGATGAAGACATTAAAAAATCATTAGAATTTCGCTGAACGCTCCTACGCTGACGTGAGGCACTCGACAATACCCAGCCTTGGCCGAGGGCCGGCCGGCCAGCCTCTGGGGTCGACCTGGTGGGCCGCGACCTCCAGCAAACGGTCCCGCAGCGATCTCGCGTGTTCAGAACTGGAGCTGAGGTATCGTGACGGACCAATGTCTCTTCCGGGAGTTCACGCCACGACTGAGACATCATCATCACAGCGCCGGGCGAGCTGGTCTACGTCGACACCGAAAGTGATGCCGCCTCTGCGCGCAGTTGAGATGTTGCCACCGGATTTGCTCGAAGAGGCTACTCAGAGAGGGACACCGCTTTCTACGCAAGGGAATCTCAACCCGGAGCTCTGCTGAATTCTCGTTAAGTTGTACCCGCATCAGTGGGCATTTAATGATCAGCGCCACGTTCCGGACGACTACCGGAGTTCGGATCAGAGCTGTGAGCCGGGCCATAAACACTGCACGGCTCCGGGAAACCCATCGGCCCCTGGAGGTCTCGATAGCAGCGGCGGTAATGGACCCATTATGGAGGCCATGTTGTGCATTGGACCATTTCGCACTTATTTGTTGCTACCTGAGGAAATTCTCTTAGATGACGTCGTGGTTGGGATACTGATGATGATATCAATCTGACAAATGTTCTACTGCGTCGACGGGTCACGGTGTAGCTGAAGAATGTAAAAAGCCACCAAAGTTTGCCATTGACTGTTCTTAGGTTCTGAACTCAGGTCACCAGACTTGGTGACAAAACTACGAAATGCTTTGAATATGATTTCGTTCAGGTTTTAAGAAAAATAAAGTGGCAGTAGTAACACAAATCTGACGTAAAACGCATTTTGACTTGTTCACAAAATATCTTTGCCCATGAACAACTTAAAGGCCGAAGTGTCAGGACGAACATGAGGTTAAAGTACTCGTTTGGCATTGGGTCTTCAAAGGCATTTTTCCAATTTTCAAAAAATACGGTTTACTCTATAAGTTAGAGTAAGAAAAATGTGACGACACCTGAAATTCACTGAGTCGAATTCTAAACCAAGTCATTTGGTCGTGCTTAGCGTCGTTCAAAATGGGGCGAATTGAATCTTAAGCCCCAAGCGAGTCGCCCCTCCAAAGGCATTAGTAGGCACCCCAAAAACAACCACCTGACCTACCAGATCTCAACGAGGTCGCGTGGCGGTGCTTTTGCAATGCAGTGTCCTCACCCAATAACGCAATCTGATATTACTTCACATCACCGACCTCCGAGTCAGTTGAGGTGTTTAACAGCGAAGCACCAGGCAAACAGCTCATCCATCATCTATCGTCCACCAGCAATGAGAGATTCGGTCATCTCCTTCACGATAACGAAGCGCTCAAGATGAGGGAAGCTCGCTGGCTCGCACTTCAGTTACGAGCTATGTCCTAAACCATGCCACCACCCCCGTTGAAGAAGCTTTCATCGCATTCGCTTGAAACGCTTCTTCGGCGGTCTGATAATCTGTGTTTCCAGCAACCTAAGTCCTAGACGAAGCAACCTGGGTTAAGTGCAGGGGTCGTGTCGAGGTTAAACGCGGTGTGATTGCTCTTCCGTTTTGCCGCGCCGCATGACGGGTTCCGTAAGCGTGCGGAAAGGCGACAGCTGTCGCGATGGCCTACGCGCGCCATGGGGTTATGCTGAAGTTAAATTTGATTACGATATATATATTTGACAAGTAGGGTTAGGCTGGCAACTTGCCTAGGTTGCGCAGCGCCATTCATTTGTCACGTCGGCAGAACCACAATACCTGAGGTTTTCTTAATGCAAGTAACTTCTAAACAGATATGTTGAAAAACTCTTCAACATAAAAACCAGATTTTGGAATGAACGCCAGTGTTCAAACACTGCCCGTTCAAAATGAACAAATCTTCATTTTTCACCTTCATATAAAATACTCAGACACTGCAGTTCTTCAAACCTCGTTCAGTCTCTTCCACCATCGGACGCCAACTTGGTCATTTCCGGGTCGAAGTGGAAATCCGTCGTAGGCCACGTAACGGCCTTGTTCAATTCAACCAACGACGCTACGCGCAAAGCCCCCCAGGTGACGCGGATGCCCGGGGGGCGAACCAGCGCTCTATGCATCTACGCTGGTAGACATCTACGCTCGTAGAAATATACGAACGTCTCATGTCGGAGACGGCTGGGAAGACGTCCGTCCGTGGCTGTCAATTAATTCTGGTGGAAATCAGATCGCTCGTTGTAATCAGACGGTGGAATGACTGACAAACGTCTCAGGCCGAAGTTGCCATCGTCGGATCGCTCAGAGAGTGATGCATGTTGAGTAGAGTATCCGGCAGGCATCGTTAAATTTCGGTGGAAAATATGGACCAGAATAGACGTGGCCGTTCTAGCGAGAGTCGGAATCCGTTTAGCTGAGCGGATCTCGAACTTGGGGACAGGCCGACGAACGCGGACGGGTTTTGTCGTCGGATGAGTACGGAAATCAACGACTAAAGAGAACAGCAGCAAATCAAATTGCGCACAGTTACACCAACAGTAATCGGATTGGGCACCGGCCTTTTTTGGGCTTCGCGTCAAACCACACTACTCGAGTTAGGTTTGCTGCTCTACCGGCGAGTTCGAATAGATCGTTTTTCGTCGGTCTGCTCGGCCGAAGTGTTCCCTCGTCGACTGCACACGCCGGCCGAAGAGCAACGTCCAGCCGAAGATCTTCCAGTAGCAGATCATCATCATCATCATGTTACCTACTCTGATTTTTTCATACTGCATCGTAAATGTAACGCTATCGACGTGTTCTCTATCTCTCTCCGTACCGCGCTCTCCAATGCATCAGTATTGACATGTCTAGTCAATAAAAACTGTATTTAATTCTCTCTCTCTTTGTCATCGACCTCGATTTCGAAGATGCCACCAATTTTACGCTAGTCAGGAGTATCATGGTGAAACGAAGCCACACGCCGGGGCAAACCTCACCGGCCGTAGTGATAGGTTCTTCCCGTCGCTTCGACGTGCAGCGCAAACGAATGCTTTGACCGAACCGCACGCCACGTGGCGATCGCTTTCAAGTTACCGATGGGGGGGGCCATATGCCCATAGTGGCAAAATGGCTCTGAGACGACGAGCGAAAATGGCGCCAGACTGACCACCCCCCACGTCGCCGGCCACGTGATCGTCGGCCACGATGGTTAGACACGAGAAGGCGCCTGTGCGAGAAGATGTGTGGACTACGCACGATGTAAAGTATCACTCGATCTTCGGCGGCGTGAGGAGTTTAATGGAGTAGGCATGGCTTTATTTATACGACAAATTTACACGGTGAAGCGCGAGGACGCGCGCGCGTGGGCGTTTCTCTGCTGAAATGCAGGAAATGAAAGTCTTTGGCGAGTTATGTTCCATGGTGCAGGCTCGACCCTTTATTCATTGTACGTTCAGATAGTGACCTTGCCATGTGCAGGTCCTTGTGTGCTCTGGCGTTGCAGAAAATTCGAGGGCCGGATGGCCTTTTCGTGCACATCGGCACAGTCGAACGAGAAGCCTAGCGCAAAACATCTACACGGCACAGCCTACGAATGTCCAGTTGGCCATTTTTCAAACCTCAATATAAATTGTGCTCGAAGATTTGGAAAAAAAAATGTGATATTTTGTTGAAGAAGAGACGACAACAACGAGAAAAATAGGCCACAGTTGCAAATGGCCCGATGACAGGACAAGCTCCAAAGCAACGCGGCCTGATTCGTCCGAGCGTTTGCCAAAGAAGCCAGCGCAGTCGAACTGTAGCCAGACTGCGAACGCCGAAAGCGATAGTAGTAGCCTAAATGAAGATGTTAGCACTTCTGCTTCTGCGAATATGGCGGCTGCGTTCGATTCTCTGAAGGCATTTAATTCAGTTAGGGGAAGCGATTCGTATCGCGAGAGACGGTTACGCTCTGTTGGGAGGTCCAATTTCGCCCGCGATGAGACGATCAGGTAGCAGAGCCTACGCAAACAGAATCTAAACACCCGTAATGGGCTAGAGCCATTACATCGCGAAGTTTACTTTTCGCCAACGTAACCGTACCACTGGACTGGAACTTTGTTAAAAGTTTCAGGTGTCCTGGCCAGCAGAGGACTTGAGGGGAACGTGAATCCCGCGGAAAAGCTGAGCTTCATTGTCTAGAGACCAGTGGCCGGCGTCTGGCGCTAAGGCTTCGAAAAGCTTCAAAAAAGTGCAACAAAAATAAACGTTCCCTAGTCGAAATCGTTGTGTGAAAACTGCCTAGAAATATTGGACGGTCTCCTTTTGTGGACAATTTGTTAAGGCTGTGACCGGAAGGTCTGGAACAACCTAGAATACTTTCCTGCGGTAGGAATCAACTACGAGCAACGTCCAGTGTACGACTAGCCTAGGCTTTCGCCTCCTGAACCGTTAGATGTAGTCGACATTTTCGACACTAATCGACACGACCGTTTCACCTTGCATTGATGACAACGTAAAGTACTAGCAGCTTCTTATTAATCGCAGCTGTTAATTAATACTGACTATTAATACTGACTCGCGCGCTGTCAACAAAACTGCCGCATGTGTGGCGGCATTTGGGTGGTCGGCCCGATAAACGCTACAGGTTCCCGCCAAAATGGCGTCGGCCCTCGAAGTGGGCGGCCGTGTTTTTGTTCGCGCAAGACGAATGCCTGGGCTAAATTTACCTCACGCTCACATGAAGACTATTTGCGGTGCTCATGAACGACATGTGATTGAATGTGCTGCAATATTTCTTAACGATATCTCGCGTCAACTCTGTGACAACATGTTCCGTTGATCGGAGTTCACTTCGTGTTTTTTGTTGTCTGTTTCAAGAACATGAGATGAAAATATCGATGCACTTTCAGAATCGACAGCTGAGCACGAATACTCTCGTCCTTTTTTTTTTGTAATCATATTTCGTTCGTCAAACAATGCCAGCACTACGCTAATTTCGCTGTGCTTCTTGCATGACCGGTTCCGTTGTTGGCAAACCAACTGACAACAACATGTCGACGCCGCCTTTTGTTGCGGCCATGTCAACTAGGCAATCTCAACACTGTCTCATTACCACTACAGCGTCACGCGGCTGAGAACGCGCTAGTGCATTTTCGTCCGCGACGGACGCCGTCTCAACATCGTTGTAGCGACAACCGTTTGTCGTTGGCAGTTGTTGATCTGTTGTCGATGTCCTGACGGTTGGATTCTTCGGCGACGGCTCATCGGAAGCGCCATTGTGAAGCCGCTATTCGGCCTTCAGCTTCCAGCAAACATTCAAGAGCTCACGCCCCCCCCCCCCCCC
>MNPL01002436.1:0-14602 GCA_002081605.1 Tropilaelaps mercedesae
GCTTTAAATTGTTATAGATGGGTCCTTGTCATACTGTTAGAAGGCGAATTAGGAGGTCGGAGATTACATGGATGGTGTGTTGCGTATCGTCCGGCGTTTGGAACAGAGCACAGAACGCGGCTGTAGCATTTGTGGTGGCAGTGGAAGTAAGCAAGTCAAGCGTAGAATGGTTCTGGTCGAGCTACGGGCGCGCCTAATCCGCTATGACGCCAACGTAAACAGACACGAAGATTGGGCCAGAACCGCTAGACTCTCAAAGTTCGTCCGGTCTCATCCAATCTCTCGACCTTTTGCTTTCGCTTTCTCAGACTTCCCACTCTTTAATACTCTCAATGCCTAACTGGAGGACTACACCAGAGACCTAGGCACGTTGAAGACCCACTCTGCCATTTGCGCTTCGCGCCACTATGTTGACGCAGAACGATACGCCGTTCTTACGCCCGGCGTTAGGTGTATAGTCTAGGTTTTGCGTGTCTGAAGAGCACCCGGAACACACACGCACGTACGAACACTCGCATACGGATATCAAAACCTGCGGAGAAACACAGAAGACGTATATACGCCAACGGCCATTGGTTAGTTATGCGGCTTTCTTTGGTGCATTTTCTCACGAGATATCTGTGGCGTCGACCTCGGTTTCCAGCATTGCTGTAGTAAACAGAAACAACCGTAATGTCTCACTATCGGTAGTAAAGAAATAGCAGCCTGAGGCGTGTTGGAAAACTCCGCCGACTTTATGACGCAGCATAAATTTTCGCTCTGGTCACTTGGCTCAGGCGCCCTAATAAATCTACAGAAAAACGTAGACCTTTGTGCGTACTCGTATGCCGAAGATCTAAATTCAAAACATTTGAGACGAAGAAGTACTTATGGAGTTCTTACTAAAACTGGATATTGTGATATTTATATATTGGCAAACATTTTGTTCTATAGGAAACAGAGTTACCAATTTAAAGGTTTGTTTATGCAACCTATGATTATTCTGTTTTCTTCAGCATGTTGCATACCGATTGCTTACATTTTGCACAAAAGAAGTCAAAATTCTTAAGAATGTTTGGTCGTCCTCCATGACGACCAGTGTTAGATTTAACACAAACCTCTATGGGAACTAAATCTATGGGAAAAATGTTACATGAACTTCGATACTACGTTCAATATATGTACAGCATGCTGACGAAAATTGGGCAGCCACTTGTCGCTTAAATTAACGTTTTCATTTTTGATTACTGTTAAATTGCATCAAAAGTCTATAAGTACTGTGCTTACCTTGGAAACTTGAAAATCTGAAATATCTCGAACATGATCCTGCTGTCTTTATTATCTTATTTTAAGCTGCATAATCTGATTTTATTTAGCAGTGGGTGAACTATAAAATATTTCAATTATATCTTGTGTGCGAAATGTGCCCAGAAATCGATGTACGACGTTTTGACGGAGACAGCTTATAGTCATTCAGTACATGTACCTCTTCAATTTGTAATTTTCTTAAATCTATGTTTGCCAATATCTCAGCATGCGATTATTCAGTCAAAGGAAATGTCGGTATTTATAGTTACCATAGACTGTTATGTTAAAAATAAACCATAAATTCCAAATATGTCGAATGCGGGTCTTATTTGACTGAAACAAGTGTCATATTACTTAAAAAATATTTAAGAACGTAAATATACATTCTGTAGCAACTTTTCCTTTTAATTTATTAAATCTATCGAGTCTATAATAAGCTATAAATTATGTCATTGGATTATGTTTAGCGAGTGAATAAATGGCTTGATAAACATACATGGGCAATATTGATGTTAGCTTGTCCTAGATAAAGATAAATTTCGACATTTAACAATATCAAATGCTCCTTTTCGGAAACTCACAATGATTAACAAAAATATAGAAAGTAACGTAGTCAAAGCCTGAAATCCCATGTTCTATGTAGCTACTAAGGGGTCTCATTAAAGAAGGACGACATATAGCAAGCTTTATACGTCCTTTCATGAGTATAAATCATATTGACGAATGCGTAAGTTTTTAATCCCAAATGTACGCAACTCATTTCACACTTACCTTAAAAATCGACTGTTAGTTAGAGACGAATGATGATTGTGATTATTAATCGTTTCATTATCTCAACAGCCGCTTTCATCAGCGTTCACAAAATCACACAGAGTCGCTAATTATTATACTAGTAATTTAACGCTTGCATGCATAGCTATTAATCAAACGTCGTCATTTTTCATATTGGTATTGTCAACCGTAATTTCTGGTATTCACATCGTTCCACAGCTTAATGAATCTCAATTCAGAGTATTATTTTGGCCAAAATTGAATTCAATAACAATGCTTCAATAATTAATTGATTTTTCAAGATTATTTTGTCCACTCACTTCCTTCAAAACAATATCTTTCAGGTCTAGATTATCCTGTCTGTTGGGCAGTAACAAACACAGTTCAGGCAATCATGATTTAATTAGCTGAGGGTTCCGGGTCTCATTACTTGTTCCCAATACGGATAGTCATTTACTTCGATTTCTAGTGATGGTTTGCAATACTCTGCTTGCATTCAAGGTAAACGCTGCTCTGCCAGGCGACAAATTTTTAAGCATCTGGGGAGCGTCAATTATATTTTTTAATTTAACAATTTGAACAATTTGTCAGATTAATAGAGTTCAAAGCGTGACAGGGGCCAAAAACCAATTCTGTTGTTTCACATCCCGCACATAATTTTCAACTTGTGGCACATGCATAGGTATAACTCGGTGAATCGGTGAAAGTGACAACCTGTCATTTGATCGTAGCCATGTCGGCGAAACCGTGGTGGAGCGGCTTTCATGTGAAAATCACCTATCCGGAAAATGTAGGTGGAGTTAGGCTAATTTATGTAGGTTTATGTAGGCTGTAGGTTTAACATTGTGGAAAATATTGTAAACAGATATTAATAGTATAAACATTTTTGCCATAATATATGCCAGCTACACCCCTGGATATTTCCGTACC
Organism: Tropilaelaps mercedesae; assembly: GCA_002081605.1. NCBI lineage: Eukaryota > Metazoa > Arthropoda > Arachnida > Mesostigmata > Laelapidae > Tropilaelaps > Tropilaelaps mercedesae. Next base: position 2,989 of record MNPL01002436.1, read on the forward strand.
TAGACAGCGCGGGCTCTATACGTCTTCATGGCACATTCGGTGCTTTAATAGGCAATGTTACAGCGTCGATGAACATGACCTACGAAGCAATTACTGCCGATGACGGTCAGTACGGACACTACCTTCCAAACGGCAGTTTTACAGGAATGTTAAAAATGGTAAGTTCAAGCATGATTTTTTTCACTTCCAAATTTTTACCTTACGCGTTTTGGACAAATTTTATTGAAAAATGAATTATATCTGACGAATTTTCATCAGAATCTAATTTTGAAAAATTTATTTTGCAAATTAAACCTGAACATTTTAGAAACTGAAAGTGAGCGACGTTGAAAACCGCGCACTCAGGTTCTTTAATACATTGGTACAGTATCAAGCCTCCTATACATCCGTACAGTAATATGCAGAGTGTTATTACACAGTGCCACACAAAGAATTCGTCAAATGAATTTTGTAAAGTTTTATACTTCTCTTGTTCCTCATTGGCATGATTAAGTTCACGTCGTCTGCGTACACATACTGTTATTCACTTTATAGTAGAGTAAAGTAGAGTTCGAGTAGAGTATGGAGCAGGATGCAGGCCAGACTAAATTATACGTATGCCGTACCCTATCATATTGTAGGTGCACTCTGGACGTGCCGATCTCGCAACTGGTCCATTCACGCCTTATATTCAGCTTTTCGAAGCGATGCATTTGACACCACACTGTGGTGCCACCAAAATTCAGATTTTGTCAGGAATGAAACATGCTTTTATTACCAGATCTACGCCTTATACTCGTGCATTCGACACGGTTACTTGGATGGCTATTTGGGCTTCCTTCACCATTCTCACAGCTCTCATTATTATCGAGGAGTGGCTCGTTTTAAAACGCAGGTTAGTTCAATAAGGATATTTCTTTATTAATCGCCTAAGATTTCACGTGTATGTTGCACTTAAATTCATTTTGTAGGTATGGCCGCTCATCTATAGTGATTTCGTACGATACTGCCGAGATCAAGGAAGCCTTCTTTGGAATAGTGCTGTTAGCCATGATTATATTTGAAAAGTTATTTAATGGTGTATTAGGCGTGTGGATTTTTTTACGGTGAAAGGCCCACTTATCAGGATGGCGTTCTGTCTTCTGAGTTAAAAGAATCGTTTGGTGCTTGAGGTATCTTTACCTTTCAGTAGTAAAGTTTTCCGACAAGTAGTCCTGAAATTCACTACGAAAGGTCTCGGTGACGATCGCGTGGTGGCTAGGACCCTTTTATTTGGCCTTTAATTTGTTCGTGCGACTACTTTCCTAATTGTATCGTGTCTTAGATACATTGTAGTATGAGAATTTCAGTTGTGCTAATAAACTTCGGAGTGAAAAAACGCTTTCCTGGATGGACAACATTGAGTATTTAATCATGGTTGGTTACGGTGTTTAGTGAGAGGTACGAAGGATATCGGCGAGTTGTTGCACGTATTTTCGACTTTGACGCAATTCGGTACATGAAGCACTTGATGGGCATGAACGAGAGCGATCGTTTCAAAGTGATGCCTTAGAAACGGCATTCTTCTCGCTCCAAGAATATTCGGTGTGTCGGTGAAGTACGCCCTGATATGCGCTTTTTTATACGGTGAATAACTGACACTGAGAAACTTTATTTTGTTGAGCGCAACATGTGCCGCGAAGATATTGATGACGAAATTTCCATTGTGCCCAATGAATATTGAGAAAGTGCTTAGGCTGACTATCGAGCAGTCCAAATATGCCAGCGGTGTCACAAGAACTGCCGTGCGTCCAAATTCGGGTTGGTTTAGCATCGAGATTAGGTTACCACTAACTGTGACGTGATGAATCCTTCGTTTGTTATTTGCCAGTGCCAGTTTGATCAAATGAGGCTCCAAGAAGGGGATAAAATGGTGCGGCGCCGGGGTTATGTTATAAGCCTCCCCGTGGTTCTGACGATGATGAGGATCAGGCGGTTGCTCTGCAAAATTTATTTGCATTTGCTGGTGTGACAAGTTCTGGCATTGAGGTCATCAAACATTTTGGCCTATCAGTTTCTGTTGGGTCATTGCCAAATGAGATTCGCGGTTTCCTCGCTCTTCTATTTCCAAGGTTTTAACTTCTAAAAAAGTCTCGATTTTGTGCGCAAAGATGGCTATATTTTTTTTTGCCAAACCCTTCTATGTAGATATAGCGGCCACTCTCCGACTTGCTTCTGAGTGACTATCTAGCGGAGCATAAATTAAAAGAAGAGGCTTTTTGGCGATTGTATCATAGCCGGCTTTGCAGTGAGAAAGAGAGAAGTAGAACAAGGAACAACACTGGAAGAATATGCAGCTTGGAGCCGGAATGAAACAGTTTGCGCCCAACTATACGACTGACGTATCATAAGACCTTTCTCGAACGTCGTGCATTCATGGTACCCCGCTTATAAAAAAGTCACTACAGGCCCAACGGCATAAATAATATATCTCTCAGCCCCATTTAAGGTCATATCTATTTTAGGAGGTTGATCTGTCCATCAACGGTCTTTTTCGGGAAAAGTTTCCTAAGTGCAGGAGTTAAAGATTCCAGTGCAGTTGTTCTACAACTGCACAGTTCTACTCGAACATTGTGTGGAAAAGGCGGTTATGTGAAAAGTATGCGAAACCAACAATTCAGCAGCAAAGAGTATGCGCAGCAATATTCGAGCTACGTTGTCTGATTTATTTCCAGACTTGACTTTGTCATGATAACGGACAATCTTTTTGTGATGATGCAGACGTGGCTACAGGAAGCAACAAAGAAACGGTATGAGCTTTCTGAATAAATTCATAGGATAAACATAATAATATGGAAATAGATACTAACATTTAATCCCCGATTATCATCGTTTTATTCAGACACTTATATAACTGGAACTAAATCTAATTCTAATCTAATAATTGGTCTTGATATAGAGTTAACTGCACATATGATAAACAAACTGTTATCAAGCTTGAATCGGATGTGCCATGAAGGATATAGTGAATAAGTTAGTGTAGTGCAAGTGAAGAATAAAGGTCGAGTCTAGGCGAAGTAAGTACCAAGATACCTTTTTTTTTATTATGGAGAGTACATATTCCGATCCCTGCGTCATCAAGCAGTCGGTCACCCTGTACTCCTCCAAAAGCAACTCGTCCGCAGCAGGCGGTACGGAAAAGTGTAAGGTATCCCGGTAATCAGCTCTGAAGGCTGGCCGCCCTACCTTGGCCCATGCGAGGGTTGCGGTTATTAGACTTGGGTTTCAACCAAGATCGATGAGGAGTCTCTATTGGCCCTTCGGCTCCGCGGAGTTAGTAGCACTTCGGTGTTATCTGCGGGGCTCCCTGGGGGCTGCCTGGGGTTCAGGCATAATGTGGCGTCTGCCATTGACTAGTGCAAGTGAAGAAAGAAAGTCGAGTCTAGGCGAAGTAAGTACCAAGATATCTTGTTTTGTTAATTATTTAGTACGATATATTTTTCCTATTTAGAGAAATATTTCAGCATAGGATAAAATAACAATCGTTTTGACTTAATGTATGCTTATGATAATGCTGCACAAGCTTAACAAGCATTAGCTTAAAGGGGCTCAAGTTATAGAGTAAAGTAGAAACGAATAGTAGAATTTAATTAATAGGGCTTTCAGGCTAGAATTATAGACAAACAGCCCATTTGAATAAATGCTTGAGTGCACCATTTGTGGAGATATCATAGTTCTCGGGACGTTCTTTGCTATAAAGTTGCTGGCGGTTACGTTTTGCTTTTCGCAGGTTCAATTATGGCTATACACAAATGATTGGTGTTGTGTGGCTTTTGACAACTTTCGTAATAATGCAGTTCTTCACCTGTGACCTAAAGGCAAACTCAGTTGTCAAATCACCTACGTTACGGCTGAATAATATTCATGACCTTATTCAATATCGACATAAATATAAGGTGCGTTCCGGTTTAACTAAATCAACTGATCAAGAGAGGTATATCTCACATTCAAGCCAAGTTAAAGTTTCGTTGCATTATTTTTTCTTTTCCATTCATCTTTTTATTTATTTCACAACATTTGAGTATTCAACTATTCTTGGCATGCTCATTATGGATTCAAAAGTGGATCTTTGAGAAAGATCCTTCAGTGCGTCCTGGTACTAGAGAACATTTTCACATCACTTGCACTATAGGCGTCCTCCAAATATTGACTGAGAAGGAGTTTGTTTCTCACCATTTAGCAATACTTTCTTCAGTAAACTTGGCCATATTATTTTAGCACGTTAAACATTATTAAAAAATTGTCTAAAATACCTGTATTTAAAACTCTGCAACCAAAAATATAAGTTATCATGCATTTAATATTAGGTTAGGAATAGCGAAGGTTCGAAACTGCCAAAATGATCAGAAGGGGCTAAGTTGTAAGCAGGCTCTAGGTAGAGTAATACTAAATTCAGCAGTATCGAATCAACGAAAGTGTACCTTCTACACGAGTGTAACTAGCAGTTAGTTTTCTGAATCGTATATTATAAATATGTTTTTAAGAACTATTTGACTAATTGTACTGTAATAAATATATATTGTAACAGAGGATTAACATGCTTGACTTCTTTGTCCATAGCTTATTTATCCAGAAAAATCGCCAATTCAATTTGAACTGCTGAGGTTTCCCGGCGAAGCTGGCAGAATGATCAAGACAATGCTGGATGAGGGCCTGCCGGTCAAAGCGCAAGATATCTACAACGAAGAATACATCGACTTAGTACGAAGCTCCAAAGCTGTACTGTTCATGGATGATCAATCGCTCATCTTTGAGCTAAGCCGACATTGCGTAACCGACGATCACTACTTCTATGTAGCAGGGGACAGTTTTCGCTGGCTACCCACGTCTCTCATTGCTGGTACGTCATCGTCATATTGAATATCGATCTGTAGTCTGTATGGACCTAAATTTACGTAACATAAGCACGTACTATTGAGGATGCAGGCTCGTGTTACTGAGACGTTTTTACGCCGGAAATACATATTTAGATATTAAGCATTCTTTGGTATCAAGCGTACACAAACATGCGGCTAAACGGTGCTAGACGTCTTGAAAACCCAATCACGCAATATATATATATATATATATATATATATAAAAGAAGCGTTTGCATGCTTATAAAGCTGCTCAAAATATCATTTCTAAATTCTGAGTGAATATGATCGACAAGCATAAACTGACCCCTTTATAAATCGAATTAATGACCGCTTTGGCTGGATAGTTATGATTTAGCACGTCTTGTATTACCTAAAACAAAAATAATTGTTTTTTTCGAAATGGCACTCAGAATCTCAAATGTCAATTTCTAGTTAGTGTAAATTTACTACTACCAAGGCAGTGGTCGTTTCTAGTTTTCATATCATTGCCTTAATTTACACTTAGGCGCACATATGGGTAAAAGGTTTGCCGCCGAGATAGACCGTCGCATCTTGTGGATCCTCGCACTAGGCGTTCCGTTCCTGCGCAGCACCGAGATTATGCCTGGTCATCTGCAGTGCCTGGCTTCGTCTTCTAATCAGCGAACCACAACTATCGAGGCATTAACATTCTCTGATGTCGAGTTTAGCTTTGTATCACACATAGCTGCCGTTTTGATGAACACATTTGTCCTCCTCATAGAGCTGCTTTGGTACCACTGTTTATCGGGAGAATCCCATCAAGAAATTGAATATGCAAACGATTCTCTGCCACTTGGTAGCGTCAAAACCAGTCGCTGGAAAAAAAGACCGTAAGTGGAGCTCAATCGTGTTATATCTAAATCACGTGGTAGGACAGAAATTTAACATGGAATGCAAGAGTTGTGGATGCACCTATAGAGCCATAATAATACGCTTTCGGAAGTTTAACCCGCATATTCTTAAAAGAAACACATATAATAACAATAAGAAAGAGAATAATATTAAATAATAAATTAGGCCTGCCGAATGGGTCTTGGCATATCTCATTTGACTGGAAATGTGATAAAATGATCCGTCCGAAGGCACCTAAAAGGTTCTCAATATAACAGTAGTAGTATTTTTACGATTGAATGGTCTGAAAAGAAATTCGCGTTCTGGGTCTGAATCGTGATTGCATGTTTAATAAATAAATAGACATTCATGATTTTAATATTTACAGTAGTGTTCAATACAGATAAAATATTTTCGTGATAACCTCTAGGCTGCATTTCACAAAATATCCTTCCAAAAAACACAATTACATCGACAGCCCGGCCTCCAACGTCAGTAGCACTCTGTTGTAGCTTTCAGTTGTTTACTTCCAAATAAATTTTGTAATATACGTATACACGTATTTACGTAATATATGCTTGCCCCTGGTAACTCAAAAAGTGCTAAAAATGCACACAATAAAGAAGATCTTTGCTAACAAACCGTTATTTCGTCATATGCCTAGATATTAATATCAGCTATAGTTCGCATTTTCTTCACAAGGAGTTCCCACGTTTTTTGTCGCGACATGCTAAATTTCTAATTTACGAGATTGCTAAAAAAGATGTTTTATGTACTAATCATTTATCAAGTTGTTCCTATCAAGTTGTGTCCTAAAGTACAAAAAATTATTAGAGTAAGTGTCGAAATCACTCATTAGCAATATATTTAGCTTCATGGAGGCCTTAGACGTGCCGTTAGTATAATATGTAAGCTGTACAGTTTCAACAACATATGCATACATATAGCATCATACGAATCTTTCGGAACGTTACTTTTAACTAAATAATAAGTTAGAAACTAAATTGTGCACATGATTGGAGGCCAAGTAAAAAGCCAGAAGAATCGCTATAGGCTCTCAAATTCTTGTTTTCAATGTCTCTAGAAGCACAGAAGAGCTCTTCTATTTATCACTGCTTACATGGCAACCTTTGAAGTGTACTCAACTTTAAGGTTTTTCTCAATAGGTTGTGTCATTTAGACTGCACCCGCTGAGATGGTCGTGAATTCCCGCGGAGTTTTGACCCGTTTTCCAAACTATAAGACTGAAGATGAGATGCGTACGACAGAAGCCCTTCTCAATGATATATAGATATAATAGCTAATGGAAGGCATAGTTTTTGGGCAATGCGAGGCTTAAAAAATAAGAAAACCTAAACATGATGGAGATCACCCGTACCAAAAATATTTTTATAAAGGTTTATAGTATTTGTCCAATGTGTTAGTAGACATCGCAATGTTTATTCCTTAAAAACATTATATCCTATTTTTCCGTAACAACATACTAAGGTTATTTTTTTTGAGATAGAAATATAATAAGTGAGCACCTGAAGATGACATGCAGCCCACACATCAGATGGCAAAACCGCTTTTGCATGACGGTCAATGGATGCGTAAAATATATATGATACATATCCTATTCATTTCGAGCTTTTTACGTATCCCTGCGTGACTGAGATGTATTGAAGTGGTTTCTCCGCTAATTTTTCCATTTCATTAGCGTATTGATTAACGGAGTGTTTGCGCGTTCTAGCCGTACTAATTGACGGATTAACTTGAAACTTATCAAGATAGGAGAAGTGTTGCAAAGTTCTGGAATAAACTGTGAGTATTCGTAAGATTTGTTTCTTGAAAAAGGGAGATTTTCTCATATTGGCATTCTAGTATTGGTATTAATGGAACGTTCCCATACAATATTGTATGCTCTTTGGGGTCGAACGCTTAGACGACAGGTCTAACTTTTTAGTAGTAGCAGTTGTAGTAGGAGACAAGCGACTGGTTTGTAAGAACTTAGGCCGTTCAAGGGGTCCCTAGGGATGTATAGATGTTTCGGTTAGCCACCGTCTATTACTCTTGAAAGCTGAACAGAGAAACTATACTGCTTGGAAGTTAATTGCATTACTTCATTGTTCGTGGACTGCGTAGTACAGTTAGCTCACATGGATTTGCGGTACTACCTGGGTTAGCTCCATGATACGATGAGGCAAGCAAACATGTATTGAATCAAACCAGCTACCAACAGCTTCCACAGCATACAGTTTTTTCACCACTTTGTGAGCTTTAATCGGCTTTATTTCATTGATACGAGTAGCAATATGGTTCGCTAAAGAGCCAGTTATGATATCCCTTGATGTTCTAGTTCTGCCCCTAATCAGTCAGAGTCAAAGACAAAACCTCAAACAGTGGCTGTTTTCGCAATAGTTACAACAGCAGTGGCTTCAATAATACTACTTACCAACAATGCTAATATTTCTCATAAAGTTTGTGGTCATTTTAGTCTCCTGAATCGCAAATTGCAGGGCCATCTAATTTAATACAAGTCAACATCGCCGATCGTGACCAAGCTTCTTTATAGTCAGCCGTTTCACGGGCGAACATTTCCACATCAATAGTTGTTGGCACGGCGGACAAAGAGCTCCAATTGTTAAGAAAGGTCAATCGATGGCAATCGGATTTTGAGAACAACCCGTGAATACGTGCCACGCTTGAGCTCGTATTTAAAGACGATATACAAAAATCAAAACGCATGCGTTTCAGTGCATTACTCTCCCACAACGTCCTTAACGACAATTTTGTGTTATGAAAGCCTGGATTCAGTTTTTTCAGCGCCTAGAGCAGAAAAACAATGTTCAGGTAATCATTTTGGTCTTCGATGAGCCAGCAGATCATTAGTTTTATATAGCACTAAAGTGTACATACTAAGAAGTACGCGGTTTAAGGATAGACGTCTTTGTACGCTCTCAGCGCCCGAATGGAAACAGCAAAACACCGGCGTGGGCTTCAACAATGTTACTCTACGGCAGTCGAAGACGGTTGGCAAGGTTCTCATCCAAAAAAGTTTTTTATTGTTGATGAAATACTCCCTGGAAAAACTATTGTACCTGATAATCTACGGCCTGTATTGAAATGGACAAAAGCTCAAGTTACTCAAAACGCAACGAAATCCCTTGAGACGTCTAAACTATGCCCAACCACAAATACCGGCAGGGATAGTGAAAAACATTATGGCAGTCGTTATCGACTATGGCATCGTTTTGTGCATTTGGTGTTAATCGGACTAACCCTTGCAGGCAGTATCTACGTCATCCACAATTACCTTCAGTATGCTACATCTACAACGTTATATGTCGAAGAGCAATCTTTAGCGTTTCCTACGATTACAATGTGCAGTACGCTTTTCCTTAAAAAGGCCATTGTTTGCGAGCATTCTCCTAGATCCCGACAAATCTTCGGCTCAGTGTGTGAGAATTCGACAAAGTTCGGAATGCAGTTTTTACGCACACGTGATGTGTATAAGGACGCCTGGCTAAATGCTATGGTAAATGAAACTGACGTTGTGGCTCAGTGTTCAATAAAAAGGGCTGCCTGCTCAACTGACACTATTCAGACCACCGAAGACTTTATCACAATGTACGGTGTTTGCTTTCGCTTCCACGGTACCAATTACGAATTTTCAACGACGACGTCGCATTCTGAAGGTCTGATACTCAGATTGCGAACCAAGCCTTCCGAGCTTCTTGGCTACGAAAAAGCGGGAGAAGGGTTTGTGATCCTCTTGCATGAAGATGGCATAACGCCCGATATAAATAGACATGGCGTATTCGTTGCTTTGAGTGAGACCACTCTTATCGCTGTTGAAACCGACTTTTTGCAACTTATGAGCCCACCATATCCGCAGCGTTGTAAGAACAATTGGCCCCCTATATTTGCTGCTAACTATCGCAAAGATTTATCGAAAAAAGTCAAATATTCAACTTCTCTGTGCAGTAAAGTATGTCACAATCGTGCCATTGTAGAACGTTGTAAATGTAACCACTCCTTAATTCAGACATTTATGGACGAGATAGATACAGCCGTTGTTTGCGAAGCAACTGGGCAAGATAAAGCCTGTAAGGACTACTTTCTGCGACAGGAGTATAACAATTATCCTGTAAACGAATGTGTATGTCCGCCTCGATGTGAAACGTATAACTATCGCCCAACATATTCCCGTAGCACATGGACAAGTACCTTACGTCGCAGACGCGGAAGTCGTTCGCTCTATCGACAGGCGATTATATATATTTATTTAGACAAAATAGTTCTATATGGTATTAAGGAAAGCCCTATAGTCATGGGAAATACGGTTACTTATAACATTGCCGGTTATTTGAGTATGTTCATAGGCTACTCAATCCTATCCTTACTCGACACTCTTGAACACATTTGGAGCCGACTGACGTGCCAGTCGTCACATGGCATCACTCATTAAATTTTGGTTAATCAAAGGTAGTGACTAGTTTCCGTAATGAGAAAGGTTGCCATGCCATGAGCTGTTTACTTGAGGAGAAAATGAGGAAGTAGCTAGAATTATACATGTTTGACACTAGAATATGCCATGACGTTTAAACAATTATTTTTGTTCGTTGATTCCTCGCATACTAGTTGATCCGTGCCAATATCTAAGATTACATCACGGTCTTTCAATTCAGTGCAAGCAACATCTAGTGCTTCTGAGCAGTAATCGTATGTACATGTGCATGACTCGTGCATATAGTTGTTACGTTACGATTCAGAGCGCGATATATTAGCAAATTATCTAAGATATGTTCTATTCTTAAACGGTTAAGAGCAAGTTTGAGCAGTGTTTGGCAGGCAACATGCTACTTGAGAATTGCCTGAGAGTGTCCGGTTAAAAGATCTCGATAGAAAACCGAAAGTCAGAGGGAATAATAAAGTCGCGTCTTTTGGTAATATATATGTTGGAGGTGAGCCTTATATGTTTATATGTTTAACAATATTCGGGTAAGAGTTTGAAGGTTATTAATGCTGTTTTAGTAGTTTGTCAAATATTTAGCTGTAATTATTTTCTTCCATGTGCTAAGAACAGTAAATGTGTTCTCTCCCAGTAAATAGGTCATATGCATATACATGATTAATTGTAGCTCCATTATATGTATAGAAAACGCACGTTTTGCGCAGAATAACATTTAACGGCTGACATTTTAGCCATTCTATACCATGCGATAGGACCGTGTCTCTGGCACCAAAACGACTAAAACTTAGCAAAGTATTGCTCCTTAGTGGCAACAAAATTCTTAGTAGCAGAGTAGCTATTACATGTACTATAATATTAACACAGTCTAGATGACGAATGCATGAGCATAATGGAATCATACAATACGCTGTACGCTGAATATAGCGAAAGCAAAAGATAACAACAATAACAACAATAACAACAATAACAACAATAACAACAATAACAACAATAACAACAATAACAACCAACATAGCAGCAAAGCAGTCGTTCTTTAGCTTTCTCGCCCTTGATAGCGGTTATAAGCCCTATTTGTTTTTATTAAAGGGCTTTTCTTGTGTAAAATTTAATGTGCAACCTAATGTGCAAAAATATGTCTCTACGGTGTAAAAACTACGCCATTGTGAGTAGTTACATTCAACTGAGCGCATACATCTATACGCGTAACTACCAAAAATTAAATAATAAGGTTATGTTAGCATCTATATTGCATTGGTGCCTGCAGTTTTCGAAATCTCATCCCTCTAAGGTGACATAGGTTAAGTTAGGCTAGCCTAGAAGCGTGCTTCGTCAGAAATTATTGGACCCTAAATGTCGAAGAAGCTTGAGTCAGCGATAAAAAGCCTAGCTATATATATATATATATATATATATATATATATATATATAT
>MNPL01002437.1:0-13579 GCA_002081605.1 Tropilaelaps mercedesae
ATATATATATATATATATATATATATATATATACATCACTGAATTTTGCACCAGAACTTGTTTGCATAATTCCCCTGTGGACTGGCTTTCTTGCCGGTACGTCATTAGGTCCCTGTTGCACCCGTTACCGGTAATATGAATGCAGTTACATAATCATATAGAGCGAAAATTGGCATAATTACCGCTCACAGGATGACTAGTGACGCTCTGGTGGGTACAGGGAGGTGGTGTCTTTCAAGTCGTGCCTGACAGAGACAAATCGGTGCTGCCCCAAACGGTCACTACGTCCAATCAGAATCGTACGTGTACAGCCGAACAATTTGTAATAGACACAACGAGTTCCCTTAGGCAGCTGAATCAACTCGAGCTTCATTGAATCGCTCTTTCGAAAGGACAGAGTCGTCAATGCCCTGTCTCTACTGTCAAGGCAAAGAACTTTTGCCGAAGGTAGGCTGGCTGGCAGGTGCGACTGGACAGCTTTTTAGCTGCCTACGCCACTTGTTGAAACTGTTGTAGTATTTTTTTGGCAAACAGAGGCTAGTGCCTAGTTTTGTGTTTCAAGATGGATTTTCGGTTCTAAGCAGGTTTGGGATGAGTTCGCGCATTTTCAGAGATGTTTACTTTCATGAGCATTTTCAAATGGTAACCTTGCAGATGTTAGACACCCGCGGATCGTCGAGCTTGGTGGCTTGGTGCATGCGTATGCATTTTGCGACTGGAGGAGACACGTAGGTGCACGGGTTCGATCCCCGCCGGTGCACATTTATATGGGGTCCGTCTTACGAAGTAATGCAAAAACTGCTACCGTGGACGTTAAATATTGGCAATGGTCAGCTTTAAAAAATATTTTTTTAGATACCCCCGGATTAAACGCAGTTGTTTCTCTCTGTACACTCACCTGTCTCCCTGTACAATGGACTTACATCGAATCTTGCTCAGACCTGCCCATTGGTCGTCGTCGTTCGAAACTGTTTCCACGCAAAGAATATAAATTATATGGGCTTGAATACAGGTCTGGACTAGTGCCGTCGCATGTTTCTGATGATAGCCTCAATCTATTGTTTTGATTACATCACCGCCATAATTATTGAATTAATTTATTATATATTAGCATGATATTTTGTATATTGGTATCAAGAGTCAAACGTGGAAATCATAAAAGGATCTTTCACGGCACATCCCGAACCACAGGCACCGAAACCCGCGCATAGAGGACACCAGTCTATTTCTCACAGCATATACCGAACCATGTACTTCAAAAGCTGCACTGAGAAGGCACCAGTCTGCCTTTCATAGCACAATCTGACTCATAAACATCGGAAGACGTACATACAAGACACTAATTTATCCTTTATAGCACATCCTGAACTATAGACATCAAAAACCGTAAATAGAGATCATGAAGTTATCTTTCACAGCACATCTCGAATCAAAGGCAACAAAAACCGCACGTAAGGACACCAATGTGTCTTTACTATCATACGTCAAATTATATACATTGAAAACAGCGCATAGAAAACACCAATCTATCCCTCGTAATATGTCTTGCATCATGAATATCGAGACGAGTGTTCCCCAATCAGCTTACATAAACTCCTGTGTTAGGTTTTACATGGGTTTCTACGGAAATTTCAATTTATCACAAAGCCGTTCTAGCCATAAGTGCTAGGAAAAGTTGACTCCATCGTAATTTAGAATTTTTGATATAATTTGATACCACCCCATGTAATTTGACACCTGTGCCGATGCCATGTTGCCGCCATATACCTACAGTTCGGACATGTCAGGGCATGCCTATCTATTGGCGCCAAAATTCAAACTAGAAAAATAAAAAAATAGGGAACATTACAACGAATGAGTCCATCTCGAGAATAATTTATCTTGTATCTACAGAGTGCGTCCTATCGATCTGTCAAACCAAAATTCGAAGAATCAATCGAACAAGGTAACAAAAAACTCTATTTCTCGAACTTTTTGGGACAAAAATCAGAGAAAAACAGTCGCGTATCTGCTGCCATTAGGCTCCCACATTATCTTTGTTGAAGACCTGAAAAAGATCCTTCCTCTTCAATTCAGCTCGCCTGGCCTGTACTTCTCTGCTACCATTGCCGAAGGCGCAGCAGCAGGAGAGAGTTGAGCTTCATCGAGTTGGAGTGTATCATGGCTTCTTATTCTACCGAGTTTGGTAAACCCTTTGGAACGTAAAAAATGTCGATAACATTTGTAATTTGTAAGTTTAAGATAGGATGAGCAAATGATTACTGGGTATTTTCTGAACCTCCTGGCTCGGTTTGATAAGATTGAGTAAATCAAGAAAACTTTTAGCATGTAAAAGGTGTGGACTACACCGGTGCAAATAATGAACGTAAAAATATTTGTATCCTAACCAATGTAGGAATGCTGACAATTTATGTTGAATTTATTACTTGCCTAGATGAATTAGCTAAGAAAAATATGCAAATATGGTCACCCTGAGTTTCGGTAGTGCTATTGTTGCTCAATGATTACTCTTGTCATCAAATAAATGCATTTGCTTTAAATTTCCCTCCCTGCTATTTTAGTGCTTAACCGTGACGAAATCGACCAGTCGTGCTTAATATATACCCCCTAGAAATTCTAATGCGTTCATTATAAGGTGATTTTAAATAATAAATGATGGAAATTCTAGTGCTGGGCTAAAATTTGGAGTTCTTGCGTATAGTGTATAGAGTTATATTTAGTTGTACTCGTTGTTGATTGCATATTGAGTCGTATATTTTAACTTCGGTACAGCTTACTCACACTTTTATCGCTACGCCATCCAAATATTGCCGCTAATACATTGTTGTGTGCTATTTGTAATTGATTTATTAGATAGCTAAATGTGTTACGAAAGTCAGAAGTGCTCTTTAGTCTGAGACGGTATATTATGTATTTTGCATTATTTAATTTATTAGTTCAAAATAGCATTTCACTTGTGAGAATCAAATCGCCTGTCACTCCTCACAACTTCATTTCGATAGCTACTTTGGCTAAAATGGTGAAGAGGTAATTTTGGTGTCGAGGCACTGTAATTTGTGTCTCTCTTTAACAGTTCATTTGGCCTTAAAATGCCATTTCAGTGTTCAAGTACACTGTCCTTACGGTCTCGTGGTAACAAACACCAGCCTTAGGGAAAATTAATTAGAACTCGATATCTCGGTGTTATTGTCTCACTGAACTTTTGGAAGCGATGAGTTCTGTTACGCTTGTGTGTAGTGGACTACTCGGTTGCTTTTTACTCAAAAAGACCGAACTTAAGCTTAGTTTTTACAAAAGCTTAATCTCACATAAATTCTTTTACTACTTTGAAGTTTGTCAAATAAATTAGTTGATGAATCGTATGATCGAACTGATCTCAGAATTTACTTATGCCTACGGAAAACCAGTGAATTCACCAAATGTTTAATTACACGCAATAATGGGTTCTGAAGTGAGACCTTACTATTATGAGCAGTGCACTAACTACGAGGAACCTAGATGAACTGAGTAGCTTTTAATTAGAGTCTGCACTTATTTATTTAACATGTGTGCAGATTATATTTTTTATTTTAAACTCTTGTAAAGGATAAAATATTAACTCGGTGAGATTATGTAGTCTCCAAGTAATCCACAAGTTTTAACTATTTACCCATCGCTATACGATATATTTGACATAGGCCAGATCTAATACGGCTAATATAGGACAAATAAGTACTAGAATATCAGTTTTATGCGTTCTGATGGCGCAACTTAACCCAAATAAATACTTAATTGTGATAAATACATAGTTATACGTCGTTAATACCGTAAAAGAACTCTTACACAAAGCGAACTGAATAATGAGAAACTTATTTTAAAAAATCTTGAGTTGCATAAAAATTATCCAAACAATGTGTTTGTTATGTCTGTCTTACTTTAAGAGTCTCTTGACGACCGTACTGAGACGGGCTACCTTAGGAAATAGTTCCATCAAGTTATGATTGGCGTTTTTCCAGAAGTTCACTGACAGCCTTCTCAGAAAGAAACCGTTTTCTACGATTTGGAAAGAAGCAGATCTTATACTCATTCCCAAATGAGCCAACAGGACCGAGCCGTCATTTTGAAAGCTGATCGGACTTCTAAACATGGTGACTAGCCTGCTTGAAGACACTATCAATTCTAGGGTACATAGTGAAATTTGTGACAATGAGGTCCTTTAAAGGTCCCGATATGACTTGCGAAATAGAAAGAAACACAATAACAGCCCGTCATTCCACCTGAGAATAACTCCAGCATAGAAGGCAAAAATTCTCAACACGCGCAACTCCGTGTCGCCCATTCTCCTTTATGCGAAAAACGCCTATAATAAATACACAGGGAAGTGATCAAAAAATCCTACATACGCAATCTGCTCGTTTGTGCACTGCGACACAGGAATGCCTGATGAGATGAAGTCCACAGTTCTTCACTACTCTCTTTTGCAAATTGCGCATGACAACGTAGAATACGAGGACCGACGCTGTAAGGCGTAACCTGAACCACAGAATAAAAAAGTACAGACGCGGTTTTCTTTGATGGCATCACGAGATAGAGGGAAAGCCTTGAGATGCATGATAACGAAATCTTACGCAAAAAACAGACACATTTAGAAATACATCAATTATGTAGATGTGTGACGTCACTTCACGTTCATCAGAACTAGTGCCCTAAGTAGCAGAAGGGGTGTAAACAAGGTTCAAAATGGTTTCAATAAATCTGAACTCTTCACTGTTAACCCAAAATCCATACAGCTGTGCCGATTAGTTTTTTCGCGTGGGAAGGTATTTCCATCTCGAATCGAAATAGCTCTGTACTTAAAGGCGACATTGTTCTATGTACGTTGAGAACATAATAAAACAGACGCATAATATAACATACATTTCATGGTCAATAACGATCAAGCCCCTAGGGTAAGCTGCCTAGACGATATAAACAATAATAGGGAAATACTAGAGTGAGTTTCCAGGTTTCGTTCGATCCGAGAGCTTCGCGTTTTTCATATCTCAGAGAATATAGAAGCATTAGGTCTGCTGGTTGTAGAGTCAATGTGTATGATACTCCATAAATTAATAGGTGCACCTCTAATTCAGAGAAAAAGCAATTTTTTGAGATAAGTCTGCGTATAAGGAAGCGAACGAGTGAGGCACACGTCCGTTCGTATGCTCAAACACATAAGAACCTCAAGAACGTATTCACAGAGTGTTGTAACTTCCTTAACCTAACAGTAAGCTGAATTTTTCCGTCACGATTGGTTTTTCGAAAACTTCAAAAAATGTTTATATTCATGAAGTAAACTTTCACAAAGAGACACGGAAGCGCTATCAACTCCCTCGCGTCGTACACAGTAAGCCAACTCGGCTTTAGCAGCCTTTGCGAGAACCGCCAGATGCGCACACTATCATACCGCTAACCCGCGCAGGCAAACGGAGCTGATGACTCTAGTAATTAACGAAGTGTCCGCCCATAACAAAAACAACATTTGAATGGTAGTCAGAGAATAAATGAGTGCGTCAGACGGCTGGATGAAGTTGAGGCCCGAGATACCAAAGCCGTCGTGGTGAATTGTTTTATGCTACGGGAAATAATTGTATAAATTGTTGTCTGTTATATTCTTAGAACACAAATGGCTTCAAAAAAGAACTATGTTTTAAATGAGAACCTTTGTTGGCTATTTGTAAACATGTAAATCGTTGAGCATTATTTTTAAGCTTTCCGATTAGAAAGTCAATGAATTCTAGCCACAAGTGCTTTTCTGAATGTGTGAAAAAGTCAGTTATTTGACATACTCTAGCTATACATTATTAAAAATACTTATAAAGAAATCCGAAAGTGTTAGAAAAAAACAAATAGCATAGCAAAACAAATTTTTTAACATTGTTCCTACAGGACCAGAGAACTGCTAAGCTCGAATAAAAATAGTAGATCAGCACAACCGCCCCAAGAGCCACTCTGCTAGCTCGTAGGGTTCACTTTTTGGCCTTTTCGTTTCGTGTACAGGCGGCTTGACTTCAGGGTCATGCAACATGAGACACGGGTCGCTCCGCAGCCAACTTATTGTGTACATACTTCATTTAGGATGTATGAATTCTTATTTCTGGGCTTTCCGGTATTGTACTCGTCACTAAAAATGGAATTTTTAACATTCCTATCTGTGCGAAAGAAACTCAAAAGAACATAATTTGTACGCATTTTTATTGCATCAGATAATGAAACAAGATCTGCATTATATACAACTTTTTTCCAAGTAAAAACATCACCTCTTTAATAAAAAAAATGTCCTGAACGTATTTGATTTGAGATTATACTTATTATATAGAATAATTATTTTTAATAAAAATGTGCCGACACTTTCTTCATTAATGTTCTATGTTTCAATCTATCTAAGCAATTTTAAGGAAGTAACTGCAAAACCACCAGTAACTGAAAAACGATTAGGTTTAGAGCTAGTTTAGTAAGCTAATATAAGTTCTTACAGCTACTTATTTAAAATGCGACAAAAGGCACCAATACAATTAGAGAAGTATAAGGTTTAGCGAAGAAAATGCAAAAATATGAGTTGGTCAGAACTAACTGTTCTATACAATTAATATAGTTGAGCTCTAATTTTTTTTTTTATCAAAAATGGAAAGTTTTTACCTTTTACAAAGTTGCAAATAGTACAAATCTTACGTAATATTTATATAATGTTGTTTAATAGCCATAAACGATATTTATACATATTTTGTACTACCGTTGACTCTGGGCAAGCAAAATCGAGAGAATGCATTTTGTATCAATCCTGTATTCATTGCATGTCGAAAGTATGGAACGAAAGTAATCACTATCGCCTGTTTGGTGACATTTAGATGGAAAGTCCATCAAATAGTTGAAGAGCGTCAGCCGATATAAGGATAGTGATATTTTAGAATATCTCTTGGCAGTTCACACAATTCAATGCAGATAAACCTAAATTGCTATGAAATTTTCCGCACACTCGAATAATCAAGGTTTTGCTGGCTCGTTTGGTTGAAATACCACTTAAATTCCAGTCATAGTTTGTGTAAAAATGAGGGTTAGAGGTGTGCAATACCATATATTTATATCAATTGCTTTTGTCTACGGAATGCAAGCACTTGTGTCAGAAGAGGAGGGTAGAACTCAAAGGACAGTGTAAAAGGATAATTGTGTTTCTCTTATATTTGGCTGAAAGATTTGGAAAACCACAGCTTATTTAGAGAATACGTCTTTCAGCAAATTTGGTGTACTTACTCAATTAGACGCAGGTTAGTATAAACGTCAAAAGGTTTCTCTACAGATTCGTACGCCTGTGATCGTGATGATTCGTTTGTTTATAGCGGCGCTTTAACATCGATTACCGTTTTGATGAAAAGTAAGTTCAAATGTTTACATTGATTGACATTCTTCAAAATCATTTAAAAAAGTTTGAGGAGAAAGGCTTGCTCCTTGGCTAAAATATGCAGTTTGAAAGTCGGTTGTTCAACAAACTTCAAAATGTACAAATTAACTGACAACGTTGGAAGTCAGAGCATTTTAGGGTCAAAAGTGGATCAAAAAAGGAGTCAAAAGTTATTTGCCCACTCGGCATGCTCGACTACAAGCTCTAACACAACATATGTTAAGATCAAAAGTTCAATAATAATTCTGTAAAAAATATAACATTTTTCGCATGTAATACATAAAATTGAAATTTACATTTTTGCTAGAATATAGGCGGTTTCTTAAGAACGTAGAGGAATACTGATAGAGAACATGTAGATTTTAATCACTTTTGTATAAAATAGACATAACTTCATACAATTGCTCTTCAATGATATCCGCAGTGTGCTAATCATCAAGAGAAAATTAACACAAGCTTTTGTCCCATAATAGCCGTCCCAGAAAGGGCTAACGGTATTACGTCACAAGGTATTGGAGCCTTTACGCTACTCGAAGCTATGGGTCTGGGATTTTTCCGCAATAGCGCCAATTTTTTGCTGGCGCGTCATTTGAGGTCATGCCTTCTAGTTATAGAAAACGAAAATAGACTACTATTTTATGATACTGCTTCTAAAAGTCGCTAAGTAGCATAAGTATTTTTCAAAATATTTTTACACAGGACAAACTTGAATATATTGACCATGATTCGATAAAGTCGGTTATGATTAGTAATAGCTTAAACAAATGGTTAAATTAAATATGTACTTTGCAATCGTGTATTTCAGCAAAATGTCTTAGTTTTACAACATGGATATTCATAATTGCGGATAAAGCATATTTCCTTAAGGTTATAACATGAATTTAATAGCGATAATTACATAGTAACAATAACGTCATATTAAAAATAAATGTACAATAAATGTACAAAAAAAAACAATAGCAATTGTTTTATCACGACTATCATCTGATATATATACACATATATGTTTTATTGCCTCAGTCTACGATATTCAGATTTAAAACACTTATGGATTTTTTTATGGTAACCCTTCGTGGACTACTTATAACCGGCTTATTAATCGTCCCCGAAAATGTTGAGCCTAATCAATGTACGGAAACCGGCAACACGTCGTTTCTGGTTGTTTAAGCTCGCCGGTATACGAGGAAGAAGATAAAGTGGCAAAGATCTTTGTGTGGACTAGGCACATCGGTGCGTTGAGTCTGCTCATATGAAAGTTGAAGCACGATACAATAATTATTTTGGCTAGGTTCGGGTGAGCCGTCCGCGATAACTGTGACGCTTTCGACAGGCTCTGTAATGCGATACACATTCGCAGTCTAATAACTCTAAATAGTCAAGCTCTAACTCCCCAAAAAAGTCTGGATAAAGAAATTCGCAGAATGAGAAGCTCATAGATGATTTAACAAAAAGGTAACTCACAAAGGAAAATCGAAATCGTGGGATACTCGTGCGCAATTAATGAATATTTGTATATCATTCTATGGCAAATAAGTCATTAAGAAAACCTCCGAAGCTTTAGGATTTTTACCTACCCGTTCATGTTCGCGCCTAGAATTATTATCAACTTTTATTATGAACTTTCACTCGATTGCGGGTAAACTGGTGAAGAGTTTCACACACTATCTGTGCATGATAACAGAACAATGCAAGAGAAACTAAAGCCAATGTGCACTGGCAATGTATCGAACTGACGATCTTAAAAACAGGGGTAAACAGTTCAAGACTGACTCCATTTCCTCTGACAAGTTTCTATATATGGATAATCCGTGTTTTGAACTCATAAAAGTTATGAGCCATTTGATGTCTGTCCTCTATATAAAAATTCGAATGAAGATATATTTGTATGAGTAGGTTATGCCTTTTCAAATTGTGCAGTAGCCAGAGAGATGTTTACCATAAAGCAAAAACTTAGCGATACCTATCTACAAATCTCTGATACATATACGAAATGCTGAAGTCTCATCGATCTCTCACCTTGAATTCTAAAGTGAATACCTCATTTTTACATGTTCTTGATAATATAGGACACTTTGAATAATTATAAAAATCATCAGAAGTTTCAAATGGTAGAACTCCCCTGGTTCTTAAAGGGGTTTAAGCCCTTCATTATCTCGCGTGTTACGGATAATATCAGGCATACAACTATAAGGCAAGTTGATTCTACAGGCAACTCGCCAATAAATTATTGTTGATTTTTGTCTTCAATAATATTAAGCCTGACTATTTTTTCTTGCCTATCTGATAATATTATAGACCTTTCTGCCATTGAATATGCGGTCGAGCTATTAGAAAAAGCAATTTGAATATCAATTCTAAAATTGTATTTAATAGTTTATTCTGAGCGTTCGCCATCAACGACCCAAGAGGCGATGAAGATCATCAAGCCCAGGATTTCTAGTAGAAAATACGAAAATTTAATAAGCAAAGGGTACATACTAGATAGAAAAAAAATGCCGATATGGTATACGAAACGCATTACCGTTACACAGTAAATTGCGAAACTTTACCGATATACTGCGTTTTCTAATATACTTTGAGAGATAGTAAAACATATCATTACCACAAAAATATTAGACGAGTTGAATTTTAGTGCAAAAGAAATTTTATTTTTGAATTTGAAGTTCAGGCCCCTGAAATCAGTTAAGCCGTAATCTATTGGTACCTCGTTACTGTATTTTTCTCACTCCGTTTACCTGGGCAAGGTAACTAAGTAGCTGGCGCGTTAACCACGTCGCTATCTCATCAATATAATCTTTATATGTTTGTAGTAAAACGCAGTTAATTCTATCAGGTCTACGGGAATTTCCAGTTGTTACAGTACAAAAAAAAAGTCGTTCTTCGTACAAAAGTCGTTATCGTCTTAACCATTAGCCCCCTAGAAAACATGCTCTGCGATGTCCAGGCGTGCCTCAACATGCCGCCTATATGTATTCCGATATACTTGGACTTCTTATTAGCATAATAAAACGCGTATAATAAATTGGAGCCTTTATGGCTGCCTATTATCACAGCATTCATCACTGCCTTTGCTCTTGAACTTTTGCCTTTCACTACCGTAGAGGAATCAGGCTTTTGCACCAGCGCTCTTTATATGGATAATGTTAATTTTAATAACTAAATTTTTTCCTGTTTGATAACTTCTCCCTCTGTTGTTACTGGAACATGGAGCAAATGACAAATGACGTTTTGTCATTTAGGTAGTTAAAGTTAGTCCTGGAGTTAGAGCCAGGATATTTGGTTGAATCGTATTCACACGAATTGCCATTCGGGCGCAATTTGCAGTTGTTTTCAAATACTGGTTTATTACAACGATTATTTCTGGCACTAACCAAGGTCGCTGCTCGTCAATTAGAAGTCGTACCAAGATATGTAGCTACGAGTTGCGGGAAAAAAATTAGATATTTTTCGAAGGTAATATAAGCATGCCTTAGAACCATTTTTTAGAGTAAAATTCATTTGTTATTATTTACCGCGTACTCTAAAGCGTCAGTTGAAAACTATGGTAATAACTTCTAACCTAGGTCATTAGGATATTTTTTATACTATCATTTTAAATAAGAGTATCAAAAATCGTATGTAGAAAATATCAGTTTCTTTTACAGTATTCCCCGAATGTAAATATATATAGAATAAATACTGAAAATTTTATATGGTAGCCATTCATACATTTTTATGATATTATTTTAAATGTGCATGTTGAAAACATCAGGTAAAAGACATTACTTTATTTTTATAATTTCCTTTGAAATTCGATATTTTAAAGCTAGTAGAAATTATCAATATATTTTCATTTATTTCAAACAGTATTTCAACAACATATATTTGCCTGTGGTAGAACCTGTCTATTTCTCGTAACACACCCTAAGTCATAGAAGCCGAAAACGGCACGCAGAATGGTACCAGTGTATTCCTTGTAGTACACCTCAAAGCATATAAAAAAATTGGCTGGCACAGTCCAAATCATAGACTTCAACAACTGCACGTAAAGGGCACCAGCCGATTCTTCATAGAACACTCCAGACCATGGACATTACAAACCATATGTAGAAAACACCAGTTTATCCCTCATACCATATTAAATAGACATTATTATTATAGACATTAAAAATCGCATGTAGAAGACACCAGTTTATTCTTCATAACACATTCCAAATTATCAACATTAAAAATTGCAGTTAAAAAACCCCAGTCCATCCCTCGTAGCATACTCCGGGTCATGAACGTCGCAGAAAACACCAATCTATTCTTCATAGCCAATTCGGAATCATAATCGTCGAAAGCACTAGAAAGAACATAGAAATCATTAAATCAGCTTTCATTAGTGTATCGTAAATAGCGCGTAGAAAACATCAGTATATTCCTCTGAAATAAACCCTGAATCGAAAATCGCTAACAGAAATTACTTAATTTTCCCACATAGTGCATGGACGTTGAAAATTGCATTTGAAAACTAAATAATGCCCCACATCACTATCGCATTCCATTTATTAACACTAAACCCTATATATTATCGCATCCATCGCAGCACGTTGTGTAGTCGTATTCGTCTCCTATCATTACATAGGTATCACTTTCTGATAGCTCTAGGGCTATCGATAACAAAGAATTTATATTCACAGTTCCTCTTGCAACTCATCCGATTCTCATCCGCAACTCATGCCTATTGCTCGCAAGCCTCCTGTAAAATGGATAACACAGTACAGTTCGATAAAAAGCTTCCGATCGGTTGTCATCTCCGAAAACCTCGGAAAGGTCGAGTATTTTTATTTATTGAAAGAAACGGAGCTGAACGGGGACTTTAACTAGAAATTGCAAATATCGCCTAAATTTTCTGGAGGAAAAAGTATAAGTATTTTAATGTCAAATTGAGTGCTGAAACAGTGTTTCGAGTCTCACTGGTAAGTGCCTCAAAATTTAACAATATTGTCCTGATCCTCGAAATTATCACAAATGATCGAACTAGGTGATTGATTGTATGGCCTTATACATCTCAGAGGTTATGGCAAGTTCTACCAACCTGAATATCAAGATGAATAACCGAAGAAGGACGCTTCCGTGTCCTTCGACTTATTAGATTTGCAAACAAGTACGGATTTTTGTTGAATTACCGTGCGATTCGAAACAGACTCATATATCTCTTTTCCGATATTCCACTCTTCATTGAAAAGCTGCTTCATATATTGATCCTCGTTTTCTAAATACCGGGGCAATGAATGACGGGACGTGGAGGAATTTAAATTGATGGAACTGACCCGTGTGGCGAGATTCCTTATGCACGGATTTCATTGTAAGCTCTGCTCCCTAGGCGTTTACAAGCCTGCCGTTGCATGCGGATATGCTCGATGCGTTCATATCCGCAAGAGGTACCATGCGGCCGAATGTCTCCATGTCGCCTCGCTGGTTGGGTCAAGCCCAACTAAGGAACTAATAGCAGTCAACATGGCTTAATCTGGACTGTGCTCGATCACGATCGAGGTCCATTAGCATGACGTCTTCTGTTTGAGCATGAGCTCCTCCGTTTTTTATATATACACCTATCGTACTACGCGATAAGCGTATTTACGAAATGATGATTATTTTTGTTGTACTATTAGATTTAATATCGCATTGAACCAAATCTTGCAACTCCTACAGAATCGCAGCCGCAGTAGAAAAAATTATAAACTCTTAACACCATTTAGCTTTTAGTTCCAGTTGCTCAGATTGGATAAAAGTGGAAGAATTAAAACACCCTATGCGTCGCTATCTTAAATGTGACAGTTTTGTTTACTTGCTTTGCTATTAAAAATAAGCGTTAGACGATTATTTTTAAACTAGTCATCATCAAAACGTACAGAAATTTAAAATATCCTAAAAAGTGTGTGTTTACTTCGTCTATAAAGTCCAATGCATGTCTATATATTAGATCTTATGGAATCTGGATACAATGGATGGTAGATGCATGGACAAACACGTTCGCTCTTATATGATGGTCATTATGAAAGAAACTGATTTTTAAACATCACCTACCCATTTGGTTCTCTATGATTATAAAACTTGATATGAATATGGAGAGTTCGTATATATAAATAAGAGATTGGAAAAAACCCTTGAACAGCCCTATACATATATATATATATATAT
>MNPL01002438.1:0-41671 GCA_002081605.1 Tropilaelaps mercedesae
TATATATATATATATATATATATATATTCAATCGAATTTCATATATATATCTATATATATATATATATATATATGCCAGTTTTCCTTGCACAATCATGAATTGACAACGAGTGATCTGTGTTTGCCTAAGCCAAAATCGTCCGTTAAGAAGAGACAGCGGACACCCTGTTCCAACTTGCTTGTGCATTAACGCGCTATGAAAGGACTGTTATGTTTCTTGTTGAGACTCGTCACTATTGGGTCTCAAAATCGGCTTGATTTCGACAGTCTTTTCTGTTCGCGTCACCTCAAGTGTTTCTGAGTGCTTCTCCTTTAGCCAGTCATGCGCCTGGTCTAGTATTTCAGCTGGAAAGCCTCCTTTAACAGTGATCTTTTTTGTGCCGCTCTCCAATAGAACCAAAAGCTTGACTGAGACACTTTTAAGCACAAACTTCCGTTTAATTTCCAGCCTTCTCTTTAGCATTTCAGCATATTTTTCGTACTCCTCTTCTTCGACGAAATCGTCGGCATCGACATCATCCACGAGTGAAATATACTGCTGGATCTCCTTCTGCACAGCTGTGTACTGCTTGTTGAGGGGATCAATGAAATGGGCGTTTCGGATGCTGTAAAACGCGTTCGTCGACCTACCCATAGAGAAGTAGGCTTGGGCTAGCAGACAATGGCCGCTCGCGTCGTCCGGATTGACTTCCAGTAGGTGCTTCAAATGGAATAACGCGTGGCCGTATCTGCCCAGCATTATAGCATAGTTGGCTGAGCGCTTGATAATATTGTACATTACACGATTCCGCTCAGCCTCTTGCTCGGGTTTGTGTTTAGAGTCGATCCGTACGCTCCTCAATTGTGAGAGCATGTGCTGCAAACGACGGTACGCTTGTCGAACCTTACACAAACCGTAAGGTTCGTTCATCTCAGTAAGCGTTTTTTCGATAGTTGTAATAGCCGTCGACTGCAACGAATCATTTTTCTTATCAGTTTCTTCCCAAATTACGCTTAAGTGTTTTGGGCGCCACCATACGAGTCGAATCTCGTAGAGCAGATTCGTCCCAGGCAAAATAACATCAGACGGATGGTCGCCGTACCGCAAGCCGGTATCGCCATACGCTGCATCAGAATGCACCCAGATCCATGCTTTTTCACCGAGAGTCATTGTTGACACAGCCTGCCTTAGGCCAAAAGGCATCAACTCGTATAAGGATTTCGCGAGGGGATCATCGGATGTATGTTCGGCACAGAAACTAGGAGTGTTGTATGATTCAGACGATTCATTTGGTTCTTCAAACATTTTCATAGTAACGAGTATGTCGGCATTGGGTGGCATCATCGACCCTTCACCAAGTTTCCTAGTAAGTTTATACACAAGACTGTGGAAGACATCTTGCCCCTCCTTTCGCACCTGGTCGCCGTTTATCATCTAAATGTCGTTTTGAAAAATAAAGAAACATTCACATTATATTTATGAAACCACACCCCAGCCAACTATATGTTTTATGGCACTTACGTTAAAAATTTAAATTAAATGTCATTGATGGGATCGTCAGGGTTCTGGCTTAAGTTGACTATAGCCTGCTCAAAAACAGTAAAACCTGAAACTTTTTCCCAAGTTATTACTGAGCTTTCCTATGTAATATACTTCAGTGCTGCTCTCAACGCATAGCTCACACTCTAGTAAGAATATTAGCTTCGATTTGAAGCGAATAAAGATTTCACTCTGAGAATTGAACTAAGTTATTTTTTAATAAATACATAGACCTGAATATTTTCTAAGTGTTTAATACTTTAGAATATGCTTTGGAAAACATCACTTCACCAGTCTTTTTATTTATTCTATCCAATTTTTTATGGACACTAACATTTTAACACTGTATCCTTTTTCTCTTTTAAGACAGTGTTAATAAAGAAGAGAATTAGTTTCTCTTCTCCTTATGTCAACATAAGTTTTCATTGAGGGCTGATTATCGCTAAATTACTAGGAAATAATACAAGTTACTTCCATTTGTGAAACTATATAACAAAAGTTACTCAAAATTATGCGAGAAGTAGTTTCGTGCATAAATGGACGAAGTGTTTAGTTCAGTAGCAATGGTTACGAATTTGAAGCGACTAGAATATGTCATATAACAATACATATATTTCTTAGCATTAAGCACTTCTAATCTGACACAGCTGGCCAAAAATTGATTATTAAGCGCCAAGCTACTCAATAATGAAGTTATAAACAGGCATCTAACAGATTTGCAATAAATGCAGATTTTTCAAAAAGATTGCAAGAAAAGTAATGTTTACGGTATCAGAAAAGAGCACGCTTGTTGGAACAACTGATACTCAATATGAGCCGATATTGATCAGTTCTACCAGTCAACTTTAAACCAGCAGTACTGTTAATGTTCACAACCATATTATTAACCCAATCAGAAAATAAATGTATTTCCCGTTTCATTTGAATTTTGAACAAAGTTGTTACCCTCTATGTACACTGATACGATCTAAACAGATGAAGCTCAGAAACAGATAACACACATCAAAAGCGCCTACGCGTACGATAAGATAGAAACAACTCCACACATTTGCGTTTAACAAGTACCTGTGGCTAACGCAATCGCTTTATGGTACAGAAGTAATATTATTCTCTGAAACCAAAGCTTAAAAACTGTTCCGCAGATTTTGTAAATTGTTAGCACTAAGATATCAAGCCAGAATTTTATACGAATCACCCTAGGGTCTCATGGCTTGTCTCTATGCTTATAGTACTTTATGCTAGGATCCTAGAATAGTTTGAAGGGCATATGCGCGAAAAGGCGACTATATGTTCACAAGACGGGAACTTACATGGGGAATGTCTCTCCCAACACAGTATACGGACGCAAAAAAAATAAACAATGTTTTCTTTTCACTACTGAAAAAATGCTTTACACCGGTCTGCAGTCTTTGTTGTACTTGATATGACAATTATTTGGGATAATTATAAGAAGTTACTACGACAAGACTCAGAATGATTGAGAGTAAGATCGCTCGAGTAGCGCACTTAGATGGACAAGCCTTGTAGAACCGTTTCTGTCACTTAACGTCTGCTCGATGGCGTTATAAAATACCATCAAGGCTTTAGCGAATGTGCTACGCATACCACCAAAATATTTCCTTTTTCTGCTAAAATTGGTAATGCTTTTATTAAGTTGTAGCACAGTTTGTGAGTTTTAATTCTGAATTAGCGGAAGGTTCTGTGTTTTCCGTGCGTCAAAAATCATCTAAGATGATAATCTTTTTTAAGGCTGACCACCACCCTATACATAATTTTCATAGCCACTTTTACGTATCTTCGTAAGACAGACTCTAAAAACAAACGTTTAACGGCTTCTTCAGTGCTAATTATATAGTGCTCGTCATTATGGTGTATATTTGGAAATCATGCCCAGGATACGAATGCTTATATTGAGCTTACAAGAGGTCGTGCTAAGTGGTATCAAAAATATTTTAAGGCTGACCATCAGACAATATTTAATGTCCACAGTAGCAGTTTTTGCGTTACTCAGTAAAATTTACTTCATATAAATGTAAATGTGCACCGGCGGGGATCGAACCCATGCACCTACGTGTCTGCTCCGGTCACAAGGCTCATACGAATGCACCAAGCTACCGAGCTATCGATAAAACGTGGTTTCTAACGACGTTATGGGCGCCTACCATCCGACTAGTCAGCTGAGCTCCGCGCGGGCCTGGAATTCTGCGGAACGAGAGGGTCCGCTAGCTCCAAGTTCCGTCAAATAGTAGCCCTCTCTTGATTGTTTACAGGCGCGCGAATCATCGTACGTATTGAAGACGGCGAGCCTTCTGGTTGCTTCGTTGCACGGAATCCTGTGACTATGGTCTGTGTGCGAGTGAGTGTGATTATAAAGAGACATAATCCAGCACACCTCAATGCAGCGAGTAAAGCTTTTCCTTCAGAGAACGGCCCAGAAAACCCCAATTCTGCTCGAAATTAATGTACAACTACCGTAGTGTAAATTTCACCCATGCAGCGGCGATCACCTACAAATGAAAGAATAATCGGGCGTCTGTCATCAGCTGACTTAAGATACTTCGGAGAGGACAAAAATATTTTTAGGGCTGATTATGAGCTTACATTTAACGTCCACGGGGGCACTTTCTGCGTTATTTTAAAACGGACCTCAAATATAAATGTGCAATGGCGGGGATCGAACCCGTTCATTTATGTGTCTCTTCCGGTCTCGAAGCGCACACGAATACATCAAACCACCGAGCTCGGATAGAACAGGCGCCAACAACGTCAAATGCGAAAATGAACAAAAAAACAGTGCGTAACATTAGCGTGCGTGTACGTATAAACGTGGGAGTAGACATTCCTCAAATTTGAGCCGCATTCACTACCAAATGAACTTCGCCCCCGCCGTTTCTTCTGTACGAGAGCACAAATTATTAGATTGTTCCGCATTTCCAAAAGTCTGGACGAGTAGAGGCCCGAAGGTGACGTTGAGATAATATCGACTTACAAGTTGATTACTTTCAAATCGGAAGCACTTGCCCTATCTCAAGGCAAGCTAGTTCGCCTGAAACAATCAATGGCTTAACAGTGCACTTTGAAAGTACACTTTCGACATTAGTGACATCAAGCTTACTTTTGTTTAACTCAATACACTCATCGAATTAGTGGCCAACCTGGTTCAGCGCCTAGCCTGTAATTTAGTAATGCGCAAGTTCAACATATGCATTGGTTTATGTATGTACTTGCAAATTCGGAAGCATTCGTATAATTTTCTAGTGCCTTAAAAATTGTCATTTAAGAAATTATCAACGGATTTGTGCTTGCTATATATTATGCGATTCATTACGTTGAGGTGTCTACCGAAGACCGCCGAACACCGGAAGTAGCCGCCACAAACTCTCCCGTCCTGAATTGAGCGACTTACAACGACATGTTCATAACGGAACGACACGAGACTGTTCGGGTAAGAAGAAAAACATCACAAGGACCCTGGCGCCAACATTCTTGTTGACTCATGCACGCGCCATCGGTAAATAATAAATATAGATCAACTGAGATTGATAAAAACGAAGTTTGCTTTTTGTACTACGATACACGAGGCCCCTGGCCGTTCACGATGGGTGACAGCGGTGATGAGAGGTCAGATTCTTCGGCAAAAAGTCTGGACTTCGAAGATCTGACAGACTGGATTGTCGAACAAGTCGTTGATGCGCACACCAGTGATGATGTCAAGTTTATCTATCGCCCTCGCAAATATATTGCCGAGGGAAGTTTCGGAAAGGTTTCCAGGGTTATCTCGATTCATCGTGAACGCTTTGCTCTTAAAGAGGTGAACCACCCGAAGATGACGCTGCCTGAGGTGAAGATTATGACACAGTTGCACCACGAAAATATAGTTCGCATCGCGTATTACTTTAACAGAAAAATGGATGGCAAACGATACCGGACGTATATATTTATGGAGTTTATGCCGCAGACGTTGCACGCCGCTATTATCGAAAAGGCGAATACGAAGGCAAGGTTCAATGAAGTTCCATTCTCTGCCATTGTATATCAGATTCTCCGCGGATTGGCCTACATGCACCATAGGAGTATTGTCCACCGAGACATCAAGCCAAGCAATGTTCTCCTCGACATGAAGAAGCTCTCAGTGAAACTCTGTGATTTTGGATCAGCCCAGAACATAAATGAGCCAGCAGGCAGAGTCACCTACGTTTGTTCGCGGTGGTACCGAGCCCCAGAGCTGTTGCTCCGAAACAAGGATTACGAATGCAAAGTGGATCTCTGGTCGGTGGGCTGCGTCCTTGGTGAGATGCTGCTACTGCGGCCACTATTTGCCGGAAGTGACAGTGTCGATCAGCTGGCATCCATTCGTGACCTCATAGGGGCACCAACGAATGATGAGCTCAAAGCTATGAAGCCCAGTTGTCCATACAATCTGTTTCCTGAGCCAACGCGTAGGCACGTCCGACAGGCTTTTGAAGGCAGCCATCCCGATGCTGTGCT
Organism: Tropilaelaps mercedesae; assembly: GCA_002081605.1. Lineage (NCBI taxonomy): Eukaryota > Metazoa > Arthropoda > Arachnida > Mesostigmata > Laelapidae > Tropilaelaps > Tropilaelaps mercedesae. Next base: position 6,008 of record MNPL01002438.1, read on the forward strand.
TGACCTGCTCGATTTTCTACTACAGTATGATCCCTCAAAGCGTCCTTCGGCATGGGTAGCTTTAGCTGATCCGATGTTTGACGTGATCCGTACGAATGATATTTGCGTCGCCCATCCTCATCTATTTAACTTCACCGACGAAGAGCTTGAATATGATCGTGCCATTAATGAAAAACTTACTGTACGCTAGACAGATTATTGCGGAAGTACGGTGAATAAAAATACAGCGAATATGTCTAGTAGTATTCGTAACTGTCACTTGTTGTCACTTTAATTATCAAAATGATATCAGACTATCAAAGAAAAATAGTATTTAGAAAAAAGTGTTATAAAAATAGACGCGCATAAAACAACATATGAGTACGAACTGGATATTATGTTCTGTTCAAAATTAAATATTTATTGCTTGAATCGACTTACTTGAATTATTTTTCTATCTAAACTGGATTAACCAGTTCTAATAGTCCAATCTTTGAGGTTAATGAAACTGTGAATTCACTGACTTGAATTATTTTTCCATCTAAACTGAAATAACCAGTTCTAATAGTCCAATCTTTGAAGTTATGAAACTGCGAATTCACTAAACCGAGCCCGAAAGTGAACCGCCATGTTTGTTGTTATAGAAGATTGCAGCACATGCGGTCACCAGTATATTTGAGCGTTTAGAAACGCGAAGCATTAGTAAAGCTAGGTATTTAATTCAATATTTCTTACTTTTGCAGTTATACACTTCTAAAGTCGATTATGTCACGTTAAAGCTATAACCTAAAGTCAGAGGCTTAACTATTTTCCATGAGCAGCTAGTTGGCGCAGAGGATAAACTGCCCACTTCAAAAAACCACATTTGACCTCTGTACACAATTTTCCTGTACTTTGGGAGTCTTTTATTGTCATGCTGTGTCGCCTGACACTTTGATTATCCAGGCCAATGTGCCATATTGCTGACGCATAAACGAAGGATATGACTAGTATCACTTACGAAGGCACCTCAAAACCCAATCGATATATATCCACCTGACAATATTCTAACATGAATGCCTGGATCAAAGAATCTGTCGTTTTCCATTGGATAAAAAACTTTCTACCTCTTTTCTACCTCTCGATTTCTACCTCTACTTGCTTCGGACATTTCGGACAGTGCTATCTGACGATAAAATTTAAATTTATAATATGCTTAGGTAAGAATATTTCCAAGCAATATCAGCGCCTCACTCTGCTGATTGTTATTTTCTGTGTGACATGAATTCTCCAATCCAGATATTGACCTCAATTTTGTCTCATTTTTGAACTTTACTGATGTTCTGTAAGTAGCTAACGGAATGCTTTACTTAGACATGCGTGATGAATAAAACTTTATTATTTTATGCTTATAATAAGTACGTGCAGTTTAGAATTCGTTTGTTAGAACAATCTTTTCATTACGTAAGAGAGTCTTCTTGCGTAATGCGTCTCTTAAAGAAGATGCCACGGTCGAAGTAGCGATTAACTGCAAGGCTGCTATGTCGAACAAATGTTCTAATGGATACAATTTAATGTCCTAATCGATAACATTAGTTTAATTTAGATATTTTTGTCATTCGTAGCGATATTTAATAGCTTCGAAAAGTAAGCGCCGGCTGCCACTTTTCGAGTAAGGCTGACCGTGTAACCGTCAATTACAAATCAGAGGACACGAGAGGCAGCTTTTAGTTAATTTTGGAGGTCGCTAATATAGCTACTGTGGCTTAAGTCGAATTAGGAAACAATTGACGTTGCTTTTTTTCGGAGCAGGTTCTCCTTGACAGTCTACTAAATCCGTACAGCCATCCTCAAGGGGTTATATATCTGCATTTCCTTTTGTGTTCAGCTTAGCCCCATAACTAAAACAACACTCCTCAGACTTGCCGATAATTCGCTGCCCTTTCTGAGAGAGCCCATTATATGCACCACTCATTTTTTTCAGCGTCTACAGCCGTTTTAACTCCAGAACAATATACAAGTCATAATGCATTAATGCATTTATTATTATAAGCCATCATACAACACAAAGGTAGGTAGTTAAAATTGTCAGACTTGTTCACATTTTGCTACGATATTTAGTAATGGACCACATAAAAGTATTTCGCATACCTCTTCGAACGTTTATAAAATCGCTTTTTCAGCTTTCCGATCTCTCGTTTGTTTGAAAGTTGACAATTATTTATTTTTGACATACATTCAGTGTTGAATAGAATTATTAAAAATTCTATTCGACACTATTAAAAGTATGTATGTGTCAAGTCAACCCCTAAGATAGCGTAGAAGTGCGTTTGAGATGTTTTACTCGAGCTTGCTTTAAGGATGCCTGGGGGCAGTTTTATTAACAACCTTGCACTACTTGAATTTTCATGCAGAAAATGAAAACTCGTTTCTCGGAGGTTTTTAATCTAGCATGATAACATAGACATTTCAAAAGGATATTGATAGAAGTGCGCGTAAGATATTTAACCTAAATTTGTTTTATTGATTTAGGTATGTGAACTTATGGCCGATCCTTGGTTACAGGACAACGGTACGTTAAGAAACTTCCGCGGAGCGTCTCACTAAAATTTTGTGTCATAAATTAGTATTTAGCATAAATAAATTACGAGTTTTGGTGCTTCCTAAAAAATGTGTTTTATCTTTTGTATAATAATTCAGTAGGTGCATAGCTTTTACTAACTTTCTAAACACAGTTTCAGCTGCGAGTGTATCGCTTTAAAATAACTGCGAGCGACACATCTTGCGATCGACGATTGCGAGCGACAAAAAATTGATTTTAAATTCTAAATATTAATAATTAGTACAAATGGCATTAATCGCTCATTGAAGGCCAACTATCCTAGCTCTCCAGTAAGAGATGTAGGAATCGCATCCACAAGCAATTTTACGTATGGTTAAATATGTACTACGGTTTTAGAACTACCCTTTACAAGATTACATAAGAGGCGGAAATTAAATTAATATTAAACACGATTTATACACTGAATTGACATAAAGCGGCAGCCAAGTAAACAATTGGGTGGCTGGCCGTTCTTCAGCAACGTCGTTCACATGAATATATTTCTCATCGGGAACGATAACTTATCCCTAGTGACCGAGTGCAATAAAAGGACAAAACGAGATACGGCTGCAGACATTCACGACCCATCATTGTAGCAAAATTGTGAAACCATATCAGAAAAATGTCCTTAAAAATGCTTATTAGAAAAAAACTTACCTTGGCTTGAAGATCTATGAAGGCCTAGAGTGACTGGGCTTGAAATGACATGGCAACTCTATGCCAAAATGTTATGCCGTCATATCCGTGATGCTGCGCATCAGCAACCACGGAGTGCCAGTCGAAGCCCTGCGGCTCGAGTAATAGAGAGAGCTGCAACATCTAATCATGTTGCATCAGTGCAACGACCTACCTCATACCCCGACCAATTTTATATTTACTTCACTACTTGTTCTTATTTTGCAACGAAATGTCGTTTTTTTTGCAATTGATCGTCGCCATAAAGACGTGCTCCGATCGATATCCTATTCTTGTCGTGTGCCACCAACAGATACTCAGACTTCTTTGTATTCTTGATTGGTGGATTAACGCTGTTTTGACTATTACTGTCCTGTTAATTATTGTTTGATAACGGATATTCGTCGAGCTCGGTGATTTGGTTAGGTTAGGCGTGCGGCTATCTGCGTTATCTAGTTACCTGCGTGCGGGTTACGACCAAAGGAGACACGTAGGTGCACGGGTTCGATCCCCGCCGTTGCACGTTTACATTTATGGGATCCGTCTTACGAAGTAATGGAGAAAGCGCTAAAGTGGACATTAAATGTTGACTGATGGCCCGCCCTAAGAAATTTTTTTGACACCGGATATTCCAATATTAAGGTTGACAATTACAACAACTATTTAACCTTATTACTCCTTTTTACATTTACTGTTAACCGAAATTGCTTCCTTAAACCGATTCTAAATGATTTCCCTAATGCTTCTTACTTGTGTATAATTGTTTTTGGCACGAGCGAACCTCAAGCTGCACACAGCATGTAGTTATTGCGCATTTACAATAACTAACTGCTTTCATTTCGATGACAAATATTCACCGATATTTCATATATTTGAATTTACTCTTGCCTTTGTGCTTAATGATCTAGAAAGAATAGGTTTATGGGTCTTTATTGCTTTTTACTTTTATTTGATACTTACAGGGCCACGTAGAGTTAACTGGCACTGCTTTCATCAGCAAGTCTTTTCAAACAAATGGTGCCCATTCGGAGCTTGCGTTGCTTCAGTTCAATTCGAAGTCTTGTTCTGATAATCTCTAGGTGGAGGATGCATCTGGCTGATGCCCTCTAAGCAAAAAAAAGTTAAACGTCAATACAAGTGATTCGTGTTTGTTTATTCGGGTTACATTTATGAACTAGCTTTGGAAACTGGGAACTTATCATTTCGGCAATAAGTGAATAACATGTTTTTCCTCAAAATTTCGATTAAAATTAGTTTCATTCGATGAGATGTCTATTTGGATGTAATCGAACAAAAATTGGAACGTCATATAAATGTTATTATTTATCCAAAACGCACCGAATACTTACGAAAAAATAAAAAAAAAGATCAAAACAAATAAAGATGATAACGTACGATTAAGGGCATGTATCTCATCGCGGTAGAGTTTTGTTCAACGCCTCAGACGTTTTCTAGTTTCATTTTCCGGCATCGCGTTCAAGGCCGAAGCAGCAACCAGCAAAGCCATCGCGGAACACGCGATGATTAGCAGGGTTGTTATCTTGTAAGCGTGCACTGATCTAATCTGGGTATATGATTAGAAAACCTGTTGCGCTATATATGCTCTGTATCTCCGCCAAATACAAAAAAACGTAACTCTAGGTTGCAGTTTTCTAGGCAGTCGATAGGCATGATGTATGTTCCCATTTTTTGTTAATTTCTCTCAATGTAAATCTAAGGACTTGTCATTCTATTGGCACCGGAAATAATAGTATTTACCCTTGGCTGCCGCTCGTACGGATATTTTGAGATTTGCACATGACCGGAAGGTATTTCTCAAAGTTACAACCTGGAAAAGTGTTACAAAAAAGTATTGTTTTTTGTCTTGGAAAGCCAACGGTTAGTCCTAGAAAATTCGAATAGCATTCACTCATACCGCACGATGTAACCTGAGCATAGTTTATGAACACTTAAATGAGCACTTAAAAGGTGATCGCCACCTATGATTTAATAAATAATCAATTACTTCTTGAAGTACTTAACTGGAAGTTTAACGTTTCCAGTATATGATCGCTTATCTAATAACAACCAGAATAATTCTGATAAAAAATGTTCTCATGCTGGAGTTTTATCAATATAGTCTGGGAAACCACGTGGATGTGGCACTGAAAAAAGTCGTGTCAACTGATATCGACTACAAGATATGGGAAGTCTAAAAGATATAGTGAAATCTTATAATAAAGATAAAATGGAATATTGGTTTTTTTGCGGAAACTGTACCCGCTTTGGACACGTGAAGATTCAATGGGTATTTGTGCTGGTAAGGATGAAAACGTTCTATATTCACATGAGCATCGATCATAATCGACAACTGGACACTCAAGTGGTCCACAACCATTGTTAATGGTGATAAAATATTAGCCTAACTCATAACAAAATAATTAAGGAATATAACTAAGGGTATATATTACGGTGATATATTAAGGTGGTATATATTGCCATGACAGAGAAAAAGTGTTAGACAATAATAAAGAGCCTATAAATAAAACGTTATTTTGACAACAATTGAATTGAGTTTATTTATTCATCCTTAGAGTACTCGCGGTCAGTCAGCCAACATACGCATTATTTTCAGTTTCGAGATCAATTTTAATTCGTTTTAATTTCGACACCATGAGCTTCACAATTTTAAATATTAAATTGGCCCGGCTCATCATTTCATTTAGTTGCTATGGGGACCTATATTGAACCATTTCTCTGAGCGAATAATTTTGCTCGAAACATAAAAGGTGTCGCTGCTGAGCCACTTACTGTGTGGGTCCAATATAACTTTACTGTGTACTGTACGGTGTGATACATGTCTATCGTAACAATGCTCAGGTTAGTGATAAACAGTTTACATTTATTAGCATAACGGAAGCACGTTCTGAATTGCTACTGTTATTGCTAATTGTTCTGAATTGGTATAGCTCCATCTTGGCCATTCGAGTGAGTCGCGAGCGAAGTGTTTACTCTTCAGACTTAGCCATAACAGTGTCCATCTTGGGCGCCTACGTTGTTTGGCTTCTCACTCGTCTATCGATCTCTATTTTCAGTCCGCGTTCGACCTCGGCCAACTTCCTGCGATCTCTATCAGTTAGCGCCCGCTTCATTTCGTCCTTCATTTTCCTAACTTGCTCCTTGCGTCTTTTCTCCTCCTCGGGGGATATTTTTCGTGTGGGATCAACTTCGTCGAGCGCTGAGTACTTCACGAGAATGTCCCACGCAGTGTTCGAGCCATGCCTGGTCATGCCGACACTTCGGGTGACGTTCTTGAAAAACATCTCCGCGCGCGCCAAAAACTCGGCGTTGTAGCGAGATCCGCTGCCGATGCGTTTTGGTAACACAGCTATCACATTCGATGAATCCGTGGGCAGGAGGGGCGTGGTCGTCTGCGGTGTTTTTAGTTTGCGTTGACGATCGCGTTGCCACTGAGGTAATGCTGACGTATGAAACGTAGCAAATTGGGATTGAGATCGTCTCCGCAATGGCTCCATTGACCGCGGATCGCACGACACTCTGTGAGTGGGGCGCTGAGCTGTAGAAAGCTGTAGAGCCACTAGAATTACTCCAAGCGTTAGCTTAACAACAGTCATCTGTGTGGATCGCATTTCGCAAACGCGTTTAGACGCGAACGGGCAATGCTGCACTTGTGAAACTAATAGGACGTCGTGTAGCCGTCTTATAGAAGCAAGCACAGATGATGAGCACCATAGGACAAATAAATCGGTTCCAAGTTGCCTCTACAATGTTGGACGATAGGTGTTACGTGCTAATTTATATTGACTTACGTCTCACCATTGCAACGCTATTACGTGTATGTGGCGGTCGATGAAAACCGAGCTTCCGTGCTGCACCATCAATAGTTCGGTGCGCTATTCGCCTCGTGCTATTAGCTACACGCAAATAACATCATCGTTGTCGATAGATACCACCTTTATTTTGAGCAAGGTCACGCCTGCAAAAATCCTCCACATAGCCGCAGACTGATGAGTCCTCCCGGTAATAGACACCCACCATATATAAGCCACATCCGTAATGGGAATAATGAAAAAGTGGAATTCCAGATTTTTGTTATTGAGGCAAACATATCACATTTTGCTCGTTTGCTGCTACGGAAAGAAGGCACTGCAAATTTAGTTGATCCAACAAGGACATAACAGAATATCTCGGCGATATTCTGCGATGTGAACTGTGCGTTTTTTCTAGCAACGTTGTTAGCTAATGCGGCAGGACGGACTAATTCTGCCTTAATGGCTCCCAATGAATTTACCCCACGAGGCGCATGTAAACAACATTTTACGTTTTTACGTTTACGCTTTTATGTTTTTACGTTTACGCTTTTATGTTTTTACGTTTACGCTTTTATGTTTTTACGTTTAAGTCCAGATTCTTAAAAAAGTTGTACAAGGTGCACGGTAGTTGAGTAATTGTTATAGTTAATAGACTGGTGTCGAAAATATTATGTTTCCATAGACGCCCCAAACATATTTAAAAGTGGACGATCAACCGTACAAATAGTCCGGAACGAATCATTGCACCCCTGGCTATATCAATAACGTGAGCAACCCTATAGCCACTTCTTGATGGCCCATGGTCCGTCTATATGTAATCAACATATAATAAACTTTCAGCTTGCATGGAATACTAACGATATAACAACCCACTTTACAAGGTTACAAGATTCAATACAGGAAATACTATTGGAAGATTTGCACCCAAAAGCAGTTCCGCTCGATAACATTCTGCAATTTTTAATCGATCATATTATGCGACTTACCCTTTTCATCTTCGTGTCGTGTGCACCTTGGTCTGGAAATTTGGAGTGTTTTCCTATACGTTCTTGTATAGACCGGGCGGCCGGCGTGTTCATGCAGTGATAACACTATTGTTACTTTTTTCAATTGCTGAAATGTCACTTGAGTCCATTCGCATCGAAAGCTTACTACGATTGTTAAGCTTAGCGCATCGTTGCTTTGAATTCAAAAGATAGCGGTATCCGCAAATGAATATTAAATTAAACCCTGATATTGGCACCCGCATGTCCATAGTTTCACTATAATGCGTAGATAGGATTCAGCTTATTTGCTCAATTGGTCCAAATGTCGGTCACATTAGGAAATGCGTAAGGCGGTTCGTTTTTATATATGAACCGATATGCTCTCTAGCACTCAGGTTTTCGTTGAATTTGAATGAAATCGAAAACACCTATTTAATATAATAATCTTTATCATATTACCAAATCATATGTTGAACAAAAAGTTTTGGATTGACGATGCACAAATGGTACGATTCGTCAAGTCTGAGCGACATTAGAGACAGGCGTCACAAATTATCGAAGGTAACAATATAAAGGTTCATTTGCACATCCGTTTTACTATATGGATGATTAAATGGTTTATTAGTTATTGGACGCAGCTGCAGCGGTGTATATAATTGCATACGCACAATAGGCAAGGCAAGCTATCAAGACAAGCACGCAAATATAAGTGAAAGTAGAGACAAAACTAGAAGCGAGTGAATGGTCAACTACGCTTCTTTCAAGAAAATTCGAGTTTCCCTGACAATTCGTCTCAACGCAGATCGAATTTAGAGGTAGAATTGTACTTGATACAGTGGCACAATGACAAACGAACGTTTGCTGCCTCATTTAATTGTCAGAAAACACAATGTCTGAAACAGACTAATAAAGCATTCCCATAGAAAGCAATAGTTGTCACTCACTATTATTCATTTTTAGGCTCCCAAGCTCCGATATTGGCCTTTGCCTGTCGAAAAGGCAATATCAAAGCAGTGAAACGCATTGTCGCAGCGCCGCCCCGAGCCAGTAAAATATTGGAAAATACGTTCGTGGCCATATCATTAACGTATAAAAATAATGCAAAATGTATGGTCTCATCGTTTATCCTTGTGTTTTATTCAAAATATATACATATATTAAAGAAATGTACCATTTCCTATAGTGCGTCGTTTTTTACAATACCCCTCGTTTTTAAATTCACCTATAAACCTGCGTATTTAGATCCACTACAAATATATGAGAAACCATTTTCAATAAGCTATGTTGTATGCGTTGACTGGTCATAATCTTCGTTTTGCCTTAACAGTGCACAACTTTTGTCTTTCTCTCTCCCTTTTTCTCGCTGACAAAATGCTGTCTACCTGGAAAACTTTCTTCGAGACGGGAAAAGCTATGGCGCTTTGATTCGCTTCACAAATGTTAATCAGAGTTTATCCAAACGCCTGGCGTGGTAGCTAACACATCAAATTGCAAAGCAGGCAATGCCAAGAGTGTTTTAACGTCGGGGTATCACGGGCACCAGCAGTGGGCGTGCGTTTCGCTGCTTAGGAGACGCATGGACTGCCGTAGAGTTGCCACCAGTGTCGATAACGACATGAAAAAAGCCCCGGGTGTTTTTATCTTTTTAAAGAGAAAATTGTTGCTTTTGGGACCATCTGCATTTGTATATGTGTGTGCGTTTGTGTGTGTACGTGTGAGACACGCAGAGATAATAACAATAATATATTGCCTGTCTGTGCGACGGTTCAGTGATGAGAATCGCCGTCCCCAGTTGCCGCTTTTCTCCTCCCCTGTTCTCGATATAGTCGCCTCTCCAAGAGACCAGTAAAGATCAAATGATGGATGTGAAAGATGAAATCAACGGCGGGGTACCCTTTCCGTTTGCAGGTGACCATGACAGGTCGCCAAGCCAAGAACTTGGCTGTGCGGTTCGGCTCGACGTCACCGGGCCCCGTATGAGACCACCTCGACCGAGCCCACAGAAGCTACTTACCAGCGCAGATGTTCTGACACTATTTGTAAAAAGATTTTTTTGAACAAACGGGTCTGCGCCACCTACTTAATCTGTTGATGACCAATTGAAATAGAACCACGTGAATGAGGTGTCCTTGTTTACTTGCTTGGGTTACGTGAACGGGCACAAGCACATATCGTTGTAGTAAGGCATACTGAGAATATTAAATGAATGACAAGCAATGAGGCTTTACTGTACCGTGCTGTGCGCGCTGCCGCTATGAGCATGCTCGTTGTGGATAACGAATAAGGCCACATCACAACGGACCAGGATCGTCGCGAGCTGATTGTACGCACTGCCAAAACCTTCTATATAGGATACAGACAAGCAAACGTCAGATACATTCCCTAAGGCCACTCTACCTGACGAGCCGAAATGTCTGAGTTTACCGCCCGGCGCGTGATCTTCGGCATGAGACGGTCGAACTTCTTCACGCTTACGCTACTCGGAGGACTCATTTGTTATCTGTGTTTCGGGGCCCTCATCTTCACCTACATCGAGCACAACCACGAACAGCAACTCCGCGACAACTTCCGTCGATTTCGAGCTGACTTTCTCGCCAAACATCGCCACGGGCTGAACGACTCCGACCTCGAGCAGTTTCTACACGAAGCGCTCAATCTCCAGCTAAACCGAATAGACCCGACAAGCAACGCGAGTGCCCTGCCGTTGTGGACGTTCTCCAACGGACTGCTGTTCTGCACGACCCTGGTTACCACCGTGGGGTACGGTAGTGTGACCGCGCTCACATCGGCTGGACGGGCGTTTTCTGTTTTCTACGCCCTATGTGGAATCCCGCTTACCCTTCTTCTAATGGGTGCTTTGGTCGAGCGACTTCTACAGCCTTGCAAGCACCTGATGCGCTATCTCGAGAAGCATGGCCGAACGTCGCCGCTCGAACAGAAGATAATCAATCTTCTGCTGGTTGGCGGTATGTTTATCGTCTTCTTTCTTTTGCTGCCGGCCCTTGTGTTCACCTACCTTGAACCCAACTGGGGCATCGTGGACGCACTATACTACTGCTTCATCTCGTTGACGACGATCGGTCTCGGCGACCTCGTGCCAGGTGGAGACAGTCTCGGCTTCACGACACACGAATGGTATACAGTGTCCGTATCGATCTACCTTCTGTTAGGTATTTGCTGCGTGCTACTCCTACTCGCCGTGTTCTACGACGTTCCGCAGCTGAACCTCAGTGGCTACTTCCTGCTCAGCAGCGATCTGGAAACGATCGATGAGGACCTGACCGAGAGTGTGACGGTGTACATGTCCGCCTCGGAAAAGTCGCGCCTGTTTGAGACGTTCTACGGTCAGCGTGTTCGAAAGTTTACAATGTAGTCTACCGCGTCAACCTGCGGATTAGTTGCTAATACGCGAGATGAACTAGCGCGGGGAGACGGCACTTCCCTGTTAGATTGGAGCCGTTCCAATGAGGTGTTGAACAACCCATATAAACGCCAACATGTATGTGCATGTAAATAGTGCTAGTGACACGTTTGGAGATCATCGGCGAAGACTGGCTGACCAATGTGCCTTATAGTAAACACAGTTACAGAGAATTCTGAGCCACAACGACTGTCGTAATCGCTTGTTCTATATCACAGTCAATAGTCCTGCACCGTGGCGCGGAGGGCAACGAGTCATTTTGTAATATATTGTGTATGCTTTCTCTGTATATAACACACAAAGCTCTAGCTGTTGTATTTGTGATTGTAACTCTCGATGCTTCTGCTACTAAAAATATTGAGGTAGCGACGAAGAGGTTCACCTATTGGTGAGAAAAATGTGAGCATTCAAATAATGAAAAACGAAATTCTAAGAATGTGTCAGAAGGTATTCCGCCGATGTAATGAGTGTTTTATCTTATATGAATTAATATGAATGGTCTCGTATACAAAAAGCAGACGTGGGGATGTTGCTGTGCAACTTTGCTGGTAGAGAGCACAAAAATGCGACATGCTTAACGTACTTCGCGTCACTTACCCCAAGCGAATATAGGTTTGCGATGGTTTGTGCAGTTTTAACGACAGCACTGCTTTCATTTAAGATCTAAGTAAATTAGCATTACGCAACAATTGATATACAATAAATATTAGTGCATTTCATACACACAGCGAACTTTATATTAGGGGTTTTAGACTCTGGCAGGTACTTATGGCTGGTTTGTCAGCAGAGCTCAGGCTAATCTGAAGTTTTATATCTGCCACGCCGCCATTAAAATAAATGTATCATTATAAAGACAAGGATATAGAAAAACACAGCAGGACAAATTGTTTTCATTTGCTTGTAAATGAACGAACTACGTGATTGCAAACAGCAATAACGGCGCTGAAATGCCTAAACAAAAATTGTAAAAGATTAAATACACGAAGCAAGCATGATGCAGAAATTTGCCAAATATACACCTGCTAATTATCGCTATAAATCGTTATTTTTGTTGCTTTCAAAGGGCTGCTCTAGGAACCTTCAGATTGAGTAAAAACTTTCCTATCCGTATTGGATGTCGCTTGTGCGGAGAGTGCACAGATAAGCCCAGAGCAAAAACCGTCTTATTATAGACACTTTTTCTAGTCAAGGTCTAATCACACTCAGCACCTTGCAAGGACGACAGTTCGATAAATTAATTCAAAGGCGGCAACCACAATGACCAGGCGAGCCCAGTAGTTTCTCCACAGTTAAATAAAAACGTCATTTTTTCTCCTATAATGTCCGGCGCGCCAAGGCTGAATGTTCAAATGACTGAAGAACGTAACATAGCCCTTAGGTTTTTCAATGGTATTTGCAGAACTTTGCGGTGCTATTCATGATCCCTTGACATTGGCATCCGAATAAAACTTACGGACAGCTCATCCCTCATAGAACACATCCTTGTCCATAAGTAATAGTCTTAGACAAAGCGAAATCTGGGGAGACGATCGTTCAATTTCATGTCTGAACTTCCAGGGCTGACAATCAGCCAACACTTATGTTTACTTTATTGCTTTCGGTTGAGCACAACCGAAAACGAACTTCATCTAGGTGTGCATGAAACCCTACATGGTGTCAAGATGTAGATCAAACTGTCACAGTACTCTAGATGTATTCAAAACGTGATAATGAGAATAATGCACAAGTTCTTAAAAATAATGCGTCATGATGATCCTGATAAAAAAGGTATAAAGCCTAAGGGATTCTCGGAGAAGGTGATTCAAACTCATGTGAATTAGACATCCCGATTCCCATAAATAGACAACAGCAAACTAACAACTAATATAAATAAAAACAATAATTATGTTCTATTCCAATACAGTACAAACGTTCTCAAATTGATTTTGAACCGCCCTCTTTTGTTTTTTAAATATTACAATCGAGAACGTGCTAACAGCCTCAATACTGCGCCCACAAGCGACACGAAAACGGGGCGTTGTGGTTCATCCATCGCTGCATAGTACAGGGAACAAGGAGTGCCCTTTTTTGCCTGTAAGATAGGACACTCTTTTTACAAGCTTCAGAGAGGCTTTTGTTGCAATAATTCAATCCAGTAAGAGCTAGTTTCCCGGCCAGTCAAGTATCGTTAAGCTGTTTCCGTATTAACAGTGGCTCTTTAGATATCACACTGAATGAAGGTTCAGTGTGATTACTTCCCTCAATATGAGAAAGGTGTTGTGCCCGCCTTCCTCAGAGACGCATTCAAAACTTCCCGCCATTTTGCATGTCGCATAATTTCCACACTAAAACGATCACAGGTTTGATCGAACGCCTATCAAAGGCTTACGTACTACACTACTTCGTTTCATTCCAAGTCTTTCGTTGACATATGATCTGTTCGAGATTTCGCTGTTATTCGACTGCATGTTCTGACAGGAGCAGCGGTCCTGGAGCACAACAAAGATGGCGGCGGTGGCTCCTTGGTTGTACGAGAAGAGGGCCTTGAAAAAACCCCGCTTAGGCCCTCCTGACGTTTATCCACAGGACCCCAAGCAGAAGGAGGTAGGTCCTGGCATCAGCTTGCCAACAAGACCAACATCGGCCAACTTCGTCATCGTTGGACATAACTAGCCCAGTGGCCCTGACTTTGTTTGGTTTCTCACCCTCCCCGATACAGGCCTCCTCCGACTGAGTGTCCACTGACAGCCCTACAGCTTACGCAAGAGTGGTACTCGAGTATATGTTGTGGTCTGCTACATAATGTGTCTTCATGGCTTTTTAATAAATTGCTAAGCCGAATCAGAAACGCTATCTATCGAGTATGGCCGGTGAAGCGTTGCACTCGTAAAACCTGCTTGTATCTGCTGTGTTTGTGTTTGGTATTACATCCCCATCTATGTGTCGCTTGAGCAAGAAATTCTATTGTGCGGATACCGGCTTCTCAGTATTCGTGTTCGTGCGTTGCATGTAGTGTTTATCCCCATACGAAATTTGTCTCCGAGTAAAAAGACGGTTACGCCCCTTGAGCCAACACGGTGAAAAAAGCCAAGCAGTGAAATCAAAAAGGTTCTGGCGGTTCCGATAACGGAGAGAGAGAAAGAGAAGGGAGTAATGAGGAAAATATAAAAGAAGAGAATATGGATCCGTCTGTGTGCTGTCTTGGCGACAAAGTCGCTCACGGAATTATTGAGTAGAGTGAATAGCCGATGCTTGAGAAAATTCTAGAGTTAAATAAAAACAAACTCTAATCATACCTGTCTACAATTAAGTTCTCGTACCGGGCCATTAGAAAAGCGCACGCTATTTTGTCATGCACACGCTTTTTTACGACAAAGAATAAGGGAGTAGTACATGCAAGGAAATAGCGCTTGGAAGTTGTCTCATATGGTGCTGTTTCGATTCAAAGCGTATTTACTCAAACACAATCATACGAGAGTGCTTGAATATGCGGATGCTATCTAGTGAACCCTTCAGAAACAATCTTTCTGCAATCCTGGTTTTTTCACTGAGAACTATCTCACTTTACCCGGGGATTTTAATTCTTTTGTCTTTGTAGTTATACTAATACGATACAGAGAAATCAAATGCTAGTGCAGTAAGCAATGTTTTAATACTGATCATACTAAATTTTATTATAAAGTATTCAATATTTTGTTGAAGTGTAGATGAACCTGTTTGATAAATCTAGGGGTATGGTTTTTCGTGTTTTATATACATTCTTAAGTAAGCTCTCAGTTGATTCATGTTTGTTGTTGTTTCTCTTAACAGGATGAAATAACAGCAACAAACGTCAAACAGGGCTACGCGTCCAACCCTATCCAGGACGAGTGCGGCACGGCGCGTAACGCGAGCATTACCGCTGCCAAGTTCGGCGCCTTTTTCTCTAGCATCCTAGCCAAAAAGCAGGAACTTAACACCCTCACGGATTCGGGCCGTAAAAAGCAGCAAATCAACGTCAAAGAGTGTTTCTGGCCTGTTACTGCCAAAAGCAAAAATGTATTTGAGGTAAAATATTAAGTCTTGTGCCATGTTACGACGAATGTGTAATTGTATATGTGTATATATAACCTGCGCAAATACGCCATTTAGCATTCGCGTGCAATTCAACTCTGTTGTGTCACCAGGTCGCTGTAGATCATTTACTCAATGCCCTTATAGTCTGATCTGCAACGAACCGCTTGTACATTCCATAGATCCGACTGTCCATTTAATGCTTCAACCGACAACGTCCTATACAGACGATACAGACGAACAGATGAGTTAATGAAGTGACTTGGTTTGTTTTAGAACTGGTTTAAGGATTTGGCAGGCTCAAAACCTCTCACCTCGTTGGCGAAAAAGGTGCCGATCTTCAATAAAAAAGAGGAAATCTTCACAATTTTGTATGACTTCCAAGTGCCCATGGTACGCGCTGCATGGTTCTTGAAGATGGCCAGTGTGTACACAGCGGCCATCTCTGAGGCAAAAATGAAGAAACGACAACTACCTGACCCATCCCAAGACTGGACACATTCGTTGTGCAAATTTATGAAGGACATCCTCATCCGGATGGTTGAACAGCCTTCGGCGTCTGTACCCTCCACCCAATCAACGACGCCTCCACAACAGTCGCCACCACCTCCAACGCAGATTGATGCGCATAACCAGTCATTGACTAAACACTGGCAGTATCTCTGCCAGCTAGCCAGCCATTGCTTCCAAGACGGTCTGCTGGACCAGCAGGACTTCATGTCGTGGTTGTTAGAATTAATTGAACGAGCGAAAGGTCCTGATGATCCGACGTTACGCATAACGCTTCCGCTAGTTCTGCAATATACAACTGACTTTACCAAAAATGAAATTCTCTCAAGGCGGTTAGCGTATCAGTGCTCGAAGAAGATTGCCCACCTAGTAGCAGACTACACGCCGAAGGAGAGCCCAACCGCGAGAAAAGAGGGGTCACCGGTAGACGAGCTGAGTCCACTCGCGCAGGCCTTCGTTGAAATCCTGTCATGTCCCTATCATCGGACGACGTTCCTGACAATGTGTTCGATTGTACAAATTATCACGCTAGACTGCCCGACGTCGTTGGTGTTCAACCAGACAATTCCCGAGGGCCTGTCGAAAGACGAAGTATCGTCGAAGCGCATGCTCAACGGCAGCCCTTTGGACATATTGCCCTGTTCGCCATCGCAACTGCCGATCATTCCTGATGATCCGGAGGCGCGGAAAGAGATTCGCGAGGCGGAGGAGCACATTGTTCAACGGAGTCGATCATGCGAAATGCGGTGGTCCTGTGAAAGGTGGCAGAGCCAGAGTACGGCAACGGGAGCCGTAATGACCAAGGTGTTGGCCACGCTGGACTCGCTTGATCGGCATTCATTCGACAAAATAGAAACGAATAATTCGTTTGAAACACTGTACACGAAGATCTTTGCCGACTGGCCAACGACGACGACGGCGAACAACGAAGTGGACGGCAAGTCGTTGGCCGTTCAGGAGCTGGAGCCTTTTGTCAAGCTTGTTTGTGAGTGGGCCGTCACGACAAAACGGCGCGGCGAGCACCGGGCGTTAATTGTCGCAAAGCTACTGGAACGTAAGCAGGCCGAAATACAGGGACCGTCCGGCGGCAAAGAAGATGACGAAGATTCGTTCGTTACCCAGCCGCCGGCCTTCCAAGAGCTGTTCGTCCGATTTCTCGATACGCAGGCGCCCATACTCGACGATAAGGTGACCGAATCCAGGTTAGCGTTTGCGAACCTTGTGCTACTCTTCTCCGAGTTAATTCGGTGGGAGGTGTTTTCGCATGACCTGTACATGTGCACATTGATATCGCGCGGCTACTTTGCCAACCCGCCGGTGGCGTCCCTGCCCGTGGCAGCCATCGCGTCGGTGCCACCTCCGCCGGGCGCCAGCTCATCGCGGTCAGTCAACACACCACCGGGTCCCTCGTCGCTCGGATTTCTCGACCCGTCACACGGTCCATCCCCGGGCATTGGCGGCGTCCAAAGTGGCCCACACAGCAATCAGCTACCGCTGTTCTCGCCGGGTGGTCAAGTACCGCCGGTCGTCAAGCAGGAGCCACATGGCTGGTCTGGAAACGACGCTCAGACGGATTACGACGACACGAGGCTCGACGCCGACCTAGACAAACTTCTCCAGCGAATCAAGGAGGAGCAGCAGAGCGATCAGCAGCCGGAGCTGTTTTCCGACTCGGTCGGCTCAGACCGCGAGGACGGCAAGGAGGGTACGCCCCACATGAGCTCGAAGCAGCTGCGTCACCTCCAGTATACGACACATTTTCCTCTACCGGCGGCTGACCTCGACGGCGCGGGCGGTGGAGCCTCGCACGAATGCAACCAACGGCACGTTTTACTCTATGGGGTCGGGCGGACCCGCGATGAGGCTCGGCACGTGGTGAAAAAAGTGGCCAAAGATGCCGGCAAACTATTCGCCAAGAAGGCGTGTATGGACGTGTCCGAAGGTGGTAAGGTGCGCAAAAGCGCAAAGGAGTCCGTTTCGCTTGATGCGGTAAGCCAACGATTCCAGGCACTGCCATATAACGACCAGCACACAGTCGCAGCATCTGTGGGCGCGCAGCTCCTAGAGATAATTAATGGATTCGCCACCGGATCATCCAACTACCTACCACTGGTATGTAATCACGTTGTTGTCATTTGAGGCTGTACATACAATACATTTAGTTGTTACAGAAGTAGGACTAACATAATTATAAAGAGCTTTACCTATTTCCTAATAGTTATTTTCCTCTATACTTTTTATATCAGCCCTTCATAGGTAACAGAATATTAATTACGCGATTCGTATCAACAGGACGCATATGCTTATTTTTACGCACTTGTATTATTATTATATATTATATTGTGTTATCCAGGCTGAGCACATTTCGTTTTTGTTGAGTCTGATGGAGATGGCGCAGAACGTCAATGGACTCCTGGAGTTGTGTTTACATATCCTTAAGGAGCTGCCTGACGTCGAGGCGATGCTTGTACAAAAGGTAAGAACGCCGTGTGATTTGCAGAAAACAGCTCAGGCGCATATGCGATGTATTTATCCAGTATTATTTCTTCAAGTGGGTTCGCAAGTCATACCTGACGTAATCGTGTAATGCTTGCTGTATAACATCATATATGAACGGGCAGGCAGTTGAATTGTGACAACTTCACGACGGAACAGGTGGCTACAATTTAAAGTACATGACAAGTTTAAATAAATATCTGGAGTAGTTTTCATTAGAATACTTTTATTTTGTGTTTTGTTTTATCCGGAGTAGAGTTCACCAGTGGCCGGAGTGTACGTCCCAACGGTGACGTTAAACGTGGTAGGTCTTCTGTATCGGTACCATTGCTGTCTCTTGGTTTCGCCTGAGCAAACACTCGCTGTTTGTGATGCTCTTTGTCGACTTGTCGCCAATCTCGAAGATACTAGTAAATGTTCCAGCGCACAAAGGTAATTAGGAATAATCTTGTTTTCGAATTTACTTATATACCTGCAAGAGCAATAATGCCGCCATATACGTACAATGTTGACGTCTATGCTTCGACAAAAGGAAACCTTCACTTCAACATGAAAATAGCAGTAATTCTTTTGTGAGATTTAACAAGGTAATGTTCTATATAAGAACAGATTGCATTAAAGTCACAATAGACTTGCGTGGGTACTCGGTAGCTGATTATTAGATCAAGCAGGTTCCGTGAACTGAAACGTTCAAAGTAATATAATCTACGTGGAGCGTACCACTTATATTTTCTGTCCCTCTCACACATTGGTTTGCGGTCTAGTGGGGTGCAACTGGTAACTGGCAAAATGATGTGCGTACAACAGTTTTACTATATATATATATATAGATATATATAATGCTTACACATCCCGGCTACAACCTCTTCTTGATTCCAGGTGCATTTTATGTTATATCTACGACCTCTACACAGCCTGTTATTTTTTGAGACAGAAATATGCGGATTCGTTTCTTGGCACGCTGGTGGCAAAGGTGAGTGCCTGCAAGTGAAGTACAAACTCAATAACTATTATCCTCCTGTACTTTAGCGTATCTTCTCATGACTGCTTCAATTTTTTTCGTTCAGAGTTAGACTAAATAATTTGCCTTAGCTTTTGGATGATAATGGATCGTTTATGACGGAATTCAAAATACCGTCTTGTTGCTGCTTGCGCTCGTTCCAGGTCAAGCAGAACTTTTACGTTAATCAGACGCCGCAAGGAGTCAATTTTATGTGGAAGACATCCCAGTTCGCGGAACTGTTTGCCAACCCCCGGGCAGCTCGGCCCGGCGAGCCAAGTGCAATGGTCAACGCGGCCGCCGCCCAATCCGCGGTTCTGCAGCAATTAAACGAAAATCCCTCAGCCCGCTACTCGTTCGTATGTAGCGCCATTGCCGCGGTTGCATCGTGTACCGACCTCGAACGCCTCAACGATATTGCGCTCCTTTGCGCCGAGATGACGGCCGGATGCCAGCAGCTTCCTGGCGAGTGGCTGGGCGTACTGAAGGCACTATGCTGCTCGTCGAACCACGCCTGTGGCTTCGTTGACGTCCTGCAGGTCGTCGACATTAGCGACGTGTCGACGCACGACCACGTCGCAGTTCTTTCATCGATGCTGGTGGCAAGACGCTGCTTTAGCTTGCAGGACTTTGTTGTACACGTCGCGATCCCGTCGCTGCTGAACGCGTCGCCAGTCAGCGGGGCGACACATATCGAAGCGGAGCCGGGGGCGCGGATGAGCTGCCATTTGCTTCTGCGACTGTTCAGGACAGTGGAGGCTACGGGGGGAACCGTTCCTGTCGGACGCTTTCTCATCAAGGCCGCGTGCGATCGACATCTATTGCTCGCCGCGCACAACAGCATGCGCGTAGAGCCTGTTCTAGCTGTACTCAAAGCTATTCTGTTGCTCGGCGAAACTGGTAGCGACAGTAGCGGTCTTAACGACACCACCCCTCAGCTGCTCGAGGACACAGATGCGCTATCGATGGCCAGCCAGGCGCCACTCAAAGACTTCTCGAAGTTTGCGCTGGCCCATATATGCTCACAGCAGTGGGTGCATGAACGCTGCCTTCGGGATCCTGATCTGCTATGCACGAATGACCTTCTGTTGGATCCGATGCTGACGCCGACCCAAGCGGAGTCCTTACTCAGCTTGATATGTTATCCCCAAAGCAGCTTCTCAACCGACGGCGGCAAACGACGGGTTGAGTCTAACCCTGACCATCGGCAGCGACTCGTTAAGATCCTGTCCAACCTCGATCAGTGGAGCTTACGCGTGTCCTGGCTTCAGGTAATAATCGTACAAATTCGCGATGTATTCATAGTACACACGTACATATTGTCGAGGTTAGGTCGCAATTCCAGTATGGTTTTTAAATTTAAGTATCGTGCCAGATTATATTTAATTACTCTGTTACACTCATTCAACATTCTTTTAAGTACTCCAAGATGTGCGAATGTATTTTTGACCGTCGCCTCCCGGCACCCACAATTTAATTGAAATTATCTATACAAACGTCCGCATCGATGAACCGACCTTTTCTTTTTGGTTGTTTCAATTCGGTTGCAGCTTCAAGTGATGCATATGCAGTGCCAACAGTCAGCAGAGGTACCTCACTGGCTAGACAACGTGGCGCGGGCGTCGATTGACGTCTTCCAATTGTGTGACGCAGCCTCAGGTAGCCAACAGCCGTCAGGTGGGGGCAACACTACTACGCACAGTAACGACGACAAGAAGCCCTCCATATCGCAGCAAGGTCAACACGGTCACGGCCACTCGCCTTCAAAACGGTCCTCCCTGCAGCAGGATCACATGGAGTTCATCTGGTTTGTCGCCCCGCTCGTATCGAAACTGCCCGGCGTACAGGGGAAGATTCTCCGTCAAGCGGGGCACACCCTTGAGAACGGTAACTGGACGGCATACGCCGCTAAAAAAGACACGAAGGCATGCAAGGGAGCTGCCCTATTAAACCACCAACCGTTTCTCTCGCTCATATTGTCTTGCCTAAAGGGGCAAGATGAGCATCGCGAGTCGCTGCTAAAATCGCTGAACGCTCAACTCACACAGTGTCTCAGCACGACCCGCGACGATAAAACCCTTCTCGACGACCTGAAGGCGCGGAAGAGCTTTCACGAAGCGCTGCTACTGCGGCTAAGTCTTGTCGGGGGGATGTTTGACATGATTCAACGATCGACGACGTACACGATGGACTGGGCTCTCATTTTCCTCGAATTAATCACGACTGGCCTGGTTGACTCGCATTCGCACCGAGAACTCTTCTACACGGTGCTAGATATGCTGGCTACTCTGATTCACACCTCATATGAGGGCACATTTAGTGAGGATTCACGCCGGCAGTATTTTGCGCTTATTAAAAAGCTTAAAAAGGAGGTGAACGAGTCCTCGCAAAATAGTGATGTCAAACTGGTATTGCAACTCTTGCCCTTTCCGAAGAGACAATGTACCGTCATCACCTGTGAGCCTATGGGGTAAGCTAAATCTAAATACTACTTAGCTAGATTATTATAGTTTGACTTACAGATAGCAGTTAACTAAATTAATACGATGTTGCAGATATCGGTCTGTTCGCCTTTAACTAAGCGGCAATTCTTTCTAGAGGTAGAACTTCCGATCCTTAGCGTGTTATGACTTTTTCTAAACCGATAATCACAAACTTAATTCCAGGTCTCTCATCGATACCAAAGGAAACAAAATTGCCGGGTTCGACTCAATCGACAAAAAGCAAGGTCTGCAGGTCGCAGAGAAACAGAATATCTCTCCGTGGGATTTACTTGAGGGTCATAAAAACCCAGCGCCGCTCATGTGGAAGTGGTTCGGCGCGGTGCGGGTTGAGCGCAAGCCAACCCGACTGGATGAGACGTACCGGAGTTTGCTTTGGCATACGCACAGCGCCTTAGTGAAAAGCAGTGATTATTTTCTTGACCCACCACAACTGCCTCAAGAGGACCTCGATCCGCCTCCGTCTACAACACCGACGCCCCCGGTAGCTCCGACAGGTGCTCCAGCGGCTCCAATGGCTCCCAGCATACCGCCAACACCACCTGGCAACAACGGGCCTACTCCGGCACCTCCACATACCGCCCCAATAAGCACTGGCCAGCCGCAGAACCAGCAGCCAAATATCATAGCTCCAGGAAATTACGGTGGACCACCTACGCACATAATGGGAGGACCTATACCTGGTGGTCCTCAACCAGGGAATATGGGTCCGCCAGGTATAATGGGACAGCCTGCTCCAGGTGGACCTCATGGACCACCTCACGGAAGCCATGCTATGATGGATATCAAGCCCGTAATAGGTCACCATACGGGCCATCCCATGGGACAAGGAAACTCTATGGGACCCGCTCAGCCAGGCCCAGGTCCTCAAACAGGACCGATGGTCGGCCAGATGCCTGGACACGTGAACCAGATGGGTCCGGGACAACTACCTGGACCCCAGGGTGG
Organism: Tropilaelaps mercedesae; assembly: GCA_002081605.1. Classification (NCBI taxonomy): domain Eukaryota; kingdom Metazoa; phylum Arthropoda; class Arachnida; order Mesostigmata; family Laelapidae; genus Tropilaelaps; species Tropilaelaps mercedesae. The sequence continues at coordinate 28,949 of MNPL01002438.1, forward strand.
AATGCCGCCTCATATGGGACCGGGACATATTGGGCAAGGACCCATGGGACCAGGAGGTCACATGGGGGCCCAAGGTACGCGTAAGTTGCCAAATTTACACTTTTATATATTACCATACTATCTTCGTCACAACCTTCCTTTAAGCAAATTGATTCTGCTCGCTTGGGTTACAATGTCTTATTATACTGGTACATCCATTATGGTTTGTCACAGGTAATCTTATTTCACTATCAGTTTATATTATGCATAATATTATATCACATAAAATTAGTATTGTATTCATGGTCTACTTAAAGGCAATGCCTTACAGATATGAAAAGTAAGATGTTATAATACCTATGTAGCCTAATTAGTATGTCAGATGCGGCAAATACATCGTTTACCATAGGATTCGAAGCGATGGTATCTCTTGTCATAAAGGAGGTTTACTTAAAACTTTTAAGACTACTAGGTTGTAGTGAAATGTCATTTGTACCCCCTCTGCTTTCTTGAATTTCGCCTACCATACGTTTTCTCCTATAGTCCTTCCTCTAACGCGAGAATGGTTTTCATTACCTTCCTTATTGCTACTGTGTTTTTCATAGGTAATCCGATGGGCCAAATGCCTCCCGGTGGGCCAATGGCGCCGATGAATATGGGGGGCCCTGCTGGTCCGATGAATATGGGCCAAATGCCGCCGGGTGGTCCTATGGTACCAGGCGGACCCGGCGGTCAGATGCAAGGCATCCCCCCACAGGGCATTCCACCTAGCATGTTGGGACCTCACCAAAATATGATGAGCGGGCCTGCAGGTCATATGGGTTTGGCCGGCGGAAACAGTCCCACCCGGGGAGCGCGCAAACCCCGTCAGCCGCGACGGCCCCGTAAGCCAAAGAACAATCAACAACAGGCCGTTGCGCAAAGCCAGCCAGCAGCCACCTCGATTCAAGCTCCGCGGGGGCAGATGGCGTATGGCGACATTTACGGCGGTCCAGGTGGACCTGGAGGACCAGGTGGCGGTGGCCAACAGGGTCAACAGGGACCCCAACAGCAGCAGGGTAACTGGGGAGGCTACGGAGGCGGACCTCAACAGCAGCCACAGCCGCCTCAGCAACAGCCAGGCCAACCACAACCAGGTCCGACTGGCTATTACCAGCCGCCCGGTGGAGCCCAGATGGGTCCTCAGGGACCTCAAGGCCCTGGACCTCAGATGGGTCAACAACGGTTTGAACGGCAGCCCGCCAAGGCGGCACTATCGTCAATGCTGCGCCAGCGGACTCAACCTCCATCTCAAGGGATGCAAAACCAGGCAGGCGGCCCAACGGGTTATCCTGGCCAGCCAAACCCTGGTCAACAATATGGAGGAAATATGCAGCCACAACCTGGGCCACCGGGTAAGTACATGATTCCGACCGAAAAAAAAGACCGAAAAAAGTAACTTTTCTTATTATTGAACATAGGCACATACTCTATTCATATTTGATTATGACTGGCGATTATTGTTTGTATCCGTATTCTCTTTCAGAGTGGGGTATGTTAGTCTCACCTATTTTTCTCATGGCTCATTTTACGTGTTTCATCTTTATCCGTATTTAGCTGCACACTAATTGCTTGTTTTATAGTTCTGTAGATATCCTTGGGTATTTTATGAAAATATATTGTACTTATGCATACTCACAATGTAAATTCTGGATTGTCATTGGTAATCGTACAGATATGATGAGTAATCCCCGTATGCCACTAATGGCACCTCAGCAGCGCGGCATGGCCCCGCAAAGGTTGCCGAATCCTAACCAATTCGCACAGGGACCTGGTGGACAATTTGGTCAGCAGCAGGGTCCGAGTCCTGCACAGTTTGCAGATCAAGGTTTGTATTACACCTCGTCAAAAGAAACATATGAAATTTAAATCCCCCTAAAATCGTAATAAGCTATAGAATTTTACGCTACTCGTTTTTTTTGTTTGTCTAGCTAATCTAAGGGCATGTAGAGTAGTAAAAGCTTTGTACACATTAAAACGCTAGCATTTTTGCTCAGTACGATAAGCACTTTTTTCATCCAGCAAGTAAGGTATTCTGCCAATGAGATAGTGTCAACCTGTTTGAGCATTACAACGATATTTGGAATTTGTATTCCTATCCCAGTTTTATGCGCTTGCATGAGCGACTATTTTTCCACCTGTCGTATTTCGACGTCCTCCCGTCAACTCCATTAACAGATTTTAAGGAAGACATTTTACTAATAATTTATAGAGAGTACACGAGTATCGCTATTGCTCTAACTGTTGTGTACACTTTTTTTTTCTTAGAGTCTTGCATGCTTAGAGTCTCATGATGGTTTTGCTACCATTGCAGCATGTCGTAAAAGGTGTTATTATTCCAACAAATTGCAAATTCCGGATTAGAGAAACAAAATTGCACACCGTTAATGCTGTTGTTTGGTTATCTTGTTCTATAAGAGTGACTGTGCCGACACTAAAACAGCTTCTACAAGAAAAACTCTTATGGCTTTTCACAAAGCAGCCGGGTCATTCCATTTATCATTCTCAGGAATCATGGACAGGTTGCGAACGACACGTTAATGATCTGAAGACAAAAATTCTACTTTTTTTACGTTTCTCCTTTCTTGACGCTTATCATGTGCTGGGCTCGTTATACCATTGATACTATATCGAGAGGCTAAGTTGTCAAGAAAGCATTCTGTTTACCTAGCCTGCTTGCTTTTACACATATCGTTAGCATGTTACGATTTAATCAATGCGCTGTTATTTCAAAGGCTGTACAGGTTGCTTCCCTCGTTTATCTTTATATGTTATGTCATTGAATTTTCGTTGGTTACGATTATCGAGCAGGTATTCGAGCTCGCGGCCCGGCCCCTCCAAACATGATGGCTGGACCGGGCGGTTTTGCTAGCCAAGGCCAAGGCGGTGGCGGTTATGGTGGAGGAGTTGGAGGCTACGTCGGCGCTGGGGCCGGTGGCCATCCGCAGGCAGGAGGCGGAATGCAACAGCGCCCCCAGTACCCGTTGTCGAACTCAGGTCAACCTGCCGGTGGAATGGGACCACAACAGCAGCCTGGTATGGGAGGACAAGGTGAGAAATGTAAAAATAAACTTGACTAAAGTACATGTGCCACTATCATCGAGTGCCCAACAATCGTAGCCCAATGTAGTTTCTTAATGTTATCTTAAAAAGTTAGTGATCACCAGAGTAAACTGATCGAACCCCATTGTGGGACAGCAAGTGTTTGTAGAAATTTTCGTTACCAATATAGCTGCGAAAAAAGCGCAGAAAGGATGTAAGAAGCATATAAGTATACTCAAGAACTTTTTTAAAAATCTTTAAAAGCTCGCAAAACCTTTCTATGGCAATCTGTTTGTTCCACAGAGCCCCAAATCACTCTACTTCGCAGAACATAATGCAACAATAATATTTATCCAACTTATTTTGGTTATTCTAATGATGCTGAATAGCTTAGTCATGGACTTTATTGTCGAACCTGTGACTATATATCGAGCCTATTTAAAAGCTCATGCGTACCTTAAAACGTGCGCGAATTCTTCTATTTAATAGGCTACATTGTATATTTTAGTATCCACCTTTATTAGAGGCGAGTAGGGGTGGAGAGGCAAAGCTAGTAACAGTCATACTGCATGGCCCATCTTGAGAAAATATACTAGAACGAATTCCTACTTTTCTCTACATTCACATGAGGATTTCGTTTAAATTGATGAGGAGGGATAGAATTTGCAGGTCAAAATCACAGTGAGGCTCAATTCTTTTTTAGAACAGACCATGTCTCTTCGTGTTACACTCTCCTTATTCACGTTTTGAAAATAGAGCGCGAAATAGTCTTTTTTCGTTGTACCTTTTTCGTCCACTTGCTTAGTGTGCACACAGTAAGTCTTTATGATTTCAGGGGCTTTATGTGGTGCCTGAGTTAAGTGGTGCCGGTGTTGGGATGTTTCCTTGAAATATATGAAAGATCCCATAAATTAAAGCACCTACAAGAACGCATTAATCATAGGGGATATCATGCCGAATTATAGACGATATCCCAAAGGCTTTTGGCTACAAACGCAAATTGCAAAAAGTTATATGTTGTTATTTTTAAGACGCGTTACTATATCACGATGTCCCTATGGTGAGAGGCGTTATAGTACGAGAACGAAGAGCTGAGTTATTGTTCTATAAGTCTCATGTTTATTTTGATTACAACTTATTTTGTTTTCACCATAGGATGGCATTGCCTGATGGAATAATAAGAATTATGCCGTAAATCCTGGACTAAACTCCATGTTCTGATGTCGCTTGTTTCTCATTAGGTGGAATGATGGGAGCCGGATTTCAACAACAGGGCCCACAGATGGCACGAGGCCAGAACCCCAACCAGTTCATTAACCCACAGCAGCAGCGAGGACAGCCACCAATGCAAAGCGGAATGCCACCGCAGAGACCGCCTTACCCTGGACAGGGTCCTTATTAGGCCAAGAGTAATCGCGGTGTTTCTTAACAACAGATCTACCGCAGCGTCCATATGCAGTCACATCAATACATGGCAATTGCCACCTTATGATAAGTATGAAAGTACCAAACGGTAGCGAGTTGGAATACTGCGATGCAAGCTACGATAAGGACAAACTTCCAACATTTGTCAACCTTAAGGAGTTGATAGGATGAGCCTTGAAGTGCCGTTTGCGTCAAAACAACAACAACCTGGCTAAACCGGGCGTGTGGTTTTTGGCCAAGCCATCGTGATGTAAATGGATGACGAAAACTTTCTTTGTAATTATAAAGCTCGGGAGGTGGAGGGTAGAACTAATTCGAGCAACAGCCACAGCAATGTTGACAACTGTGTAGCGAGTATTGAGCAAGTTTCACGCTCGGCAATCTGTTATCACCAAAAGGGTTCAAGGGGAGCAGCGAATTACTTTTTTAAACTTGTAATTGTGAGCTCTTTGTCCATTACTGCAGAAAACAGCTAGGCAACCACACTGGAGACAAAATGAAATCCTGGCTAAAGGTATTATAGCATAGAGTGAAGTTATTAATGCTAAACATTAATTATGTAGCGGATTTCTGAAGCGCTCTGACCTTCCTGAGCTGTAAGGCAATATAACTAGGATCTTTGTTATGGTCGGACAATCCTAACTAACAAACGACAGTGACACAACGGCGGCAATGTGTAAAGAAACTACTTCACGCGAAGTTTGTGTCTAGACAACACACACACCGAACTATAGGCGGGCGAATCTATGATAAACATTGATAGTTTTACCTAGGTAAACTGCGAGAGTTAATAATGGAACGCGTGTTTAGAACTGAGATTATTATCAGTAACAACGAGTGAAATCGTAACAATTATACTTCTATGAGAGTTGTCGCCGGATGACTCGTGTGTGTACTGTACAGGGCATCTAGATAATAGTATCGATTACTGATAATGAGCATGGCAATGACGGTGAGAGATAGTTTAGATTACATAGAAGATAAAATTAGAATGTGAAAACAACAATTTGCCAGAGGGCGATTGCTCTGTATGTATAGAGTGGAGTGAGATGAAGCAGGGTGAATGCGAAGCCGTTCACAGGAAACAATAAAGCCACAGTCCTGGCCTTACCGCGAAAGTGAAAGTTTTTGAGGGTGGGAGGGGAACCACGGCAAGGTGTTCTTTCACATTGCCTTTCCGTACAGTCAACTTATGTAATAATACTGAGACGAACGGTAACTCTGAATAGCAAATTGATTGATAAAGACCTGTGGATACACAAGTATGCGCGTGCTCACAAATGTTCATTTAATGAGACCCCACTAAGTGAGTGTCCGCTTCACCAAGAATAGCATTTTCTCTATTTAATCTTTAGTGGTCATTCGTTTTTACACACACACACGCACACACACTCGCATAACAAATCGACACAGGACATACTGATAATATAGTAGTTGTGAGACACAATTTTTTTATAATTAAAATCTATACATATGAAATAGTAATAACAGTCGTAATTTTGTATTATTATTACAGTCATGAGAGTAGCACGTTCCTTGTATTATACATTTCATATTATGATTCAGTAGCAGCAGCTAAAACGAGTACTGTAATAATTGATGTCTGTCGAATTTGCTGCAAACTGCGAATTTAGGTTGATTTATTCAATGTTCATAACATACATTGTGTTAGAATAACGCTTGGTCAGGTACAACCAGAAAACGAATAATGGCGGGTTTGAAGATGCCACGTCTGTAGAATGTAGTAAATGTCCTACAAATGTGTTTCGCTTGTACAATATCCTAAATAGATGTGTGTAAGAACGGGAGGGAAGTTCATACCACCTCTGGAAAACGAAAGACAGTAATAATAAGATATTAGTAATGGGATAAATCAGAACCTTATGTTGTTTTCCTTAATACTAGCAGAAGACAAATGTACGACAAATAGAATCAGGAAAACTTCAGTTAGGATGAGCAAATATTATCAGGTTTAGCGAGCCAAAGTGGCCGGTCTTTCATCTGCCATAACTTTTAAACTAGGTGAACTAATATGATGATCCTGTAGAATGTTTTAGAAACACCAGTCTACATAATCTGCAAGACGATGCCTGCGCTACAAAGGGTCTTGGATGGCTGTTTCGGTGCCATTCGCGTTACACACCCGAATTCAATTATTGGTACCTTCTTTTAGGAAATAGATGCATGGTTTACCCCACCAATTACTCAGTACAATGCATGGGAACTCCTGAAACCTGAAGGGCTTTAATCTTCAAACTCGGAAGGTGAGGCCATCTGAAAAACGCTTTGAGCTACATCTACATCTTGCACATTATTGTAGGATTTTGATAAGGAATTATATCACCTTCGAATAGCCATTTGATTGCTGCGCCACCCACCCATGAGTCTAATTAAAGACTCGAGATTTTGGCGGCATGCTTTTTAACATCTCATCAAAGTTGACATGGTAACAAATTAATGGACGTCGGTTGCAGGTTTCATTGCGACACTAGGCCAGAGCTTATTCTGCAGTTTTGTGAAGTCAATCTACTCGTTTAAGCATATTTTGTCTCGGTCCATCCAAGAAAGTCTCTGCTAATGGCGCCTAACAGAAAACGTGTAGCTACTTATGTTTACTCAGCTTTATGAAGTAAGTAAATATTTAAATTTAAAATGTATATTTCTCATTTTGCGAATTTACGCTTTACTGCTTAGTGACCGCAAATGCTCAGCATTGTCCTGCAGCGTTCTTTTGAATCTTCAAAAATCGTTTTATTGAAGATAAATTCATCAAGGTAATCAATTACTTATTTAATAGATAATAACGACACATCTATGTGTAGGTGTCTGAGTATTAATTGCTTTAATGTAAAGATGAATTGAACTACACTTATTATATGCTTTGGTTCGGGAAACAGATTAATTGACAAGCATTTAAAAATTTTCGAAAGCGCACTGTATGAAGCATGGCCGGGCACCCGAGCCCAAGATTGATTTGGATTTATTTGACATATAACACACGAACTGTGTGCTGATGAGCTGACATTCAACTAGTACGTGGCAGCATAACGTATTACACCTTAGCTATCGGCGCACGTTCTAAGGAAGACTTAAGGCACGGTAATATGCGCAAATAGTGATTCAAGAAGTCCTTACGGTTTCATCACATGAAATGAACGCCGGAAATATAATTCATAGCTAAAGCGGATGTTTATGTTCTACGCGAGTGTTTGATATGTCGCGTCGAACAGTTATTAGGGTCATCATTGAAAAATATTCCATACTGGATAGCGCTGCATTATTTTAGCATGCAGTATATTTAGAAGGGCAATCTTTTGACGGTCGCTGTTAGTACTCCAACTGTCATTTGGTTCCAAATTTGTGAACCCGCTTTCTCTGCAGTGCTCCATTTCGGTAAAAGGTGAATCAAAGACATCCTCCAAAATATATTATCACCGTATGGTCGGAGCTTACACCACTTGGCAAGAGATTCTAGCTCATCCGTAGAGGCAAACATCCTGAGGTTTATGTTCACTATTTTCAGTGCCTTCGCCGTTGGAATTGCTTGAATTTGCATGAAGATCTTTAACCTGATGTGTCGCTTTGAAGTCTTTTTTCGTAAAGAAAGGCAGCTCTGTACGAAAAACCGTTTAAGACACCAATTCATATGTTCTGGAACAACTGAATGTTTTTTGGTGCGTAACACGTTCCAGTGCAATAGGATTACTTTGTGCGCAAGCATATCATGCATCAACACATCAGTGGTGATTACTGGACCTTAGCCATGCGCATCGTTAATCAAAACGTATTGCCTCAGATTCTCTCCCGTCTTCTAACAAATCTCTCATATTCTGCTCTGCGTTGCAATTTTTTGTGCTCAACAGTCCGCGATGCAAACGAAGACCGAAAAACTGCTATATCTCGAACACGCATGGATCCGAGTGTGGCATTCTTCCGATTATCGCGCAGTATGCGCGATAACAACAAAGGGAAAGCTACAGACAAGCCTTAAGAATGGCGGTTGTGCGCCGTGCTCAGGATGGCTCAGGCAAGACAAGCGAAAAGGAGGATCCAACTATCTCATCGGCCTCCAGAGTCTCATCAACGCCGACAATTGTGCAAAAAAACAAGCTCACCTATAGGAAAAGACTTAACTTAGCTACTCTCACTCTCTTTAACGGTCGGTTGCCTACTGCTTCTGTTTTATGTATGGTCGTCTAAAATAATTATGGTATTGTCTAAGTGGAAATGTCGACGCGGCTGGTGGAAGTCTTGTCGAGAGGCTATTCCATATTTAGGTATGTCAATGACACTGACACATTTTCTAACTCAAAACGTGCTCGGGACGTATCGTATTCCGGAACTTTTTTGTTCTCGAAGACTGTTCTCGGTGTGTTCGCGACTGTTTTCGCCTACAATGCCAAAATAGCACGTGGTCTTACGTGAGCTTACGCAAGCGTGAGAAAGACCCAAGCGTAGTATCCCTATCCGTATCAGGAAGCAATAGTAGTTAATGAACAAGGAATTCGAAGGCGCGATTCGTTGTTTAGAATAACCTGTACGATCGAGCTCTATGTGAGGCGGAAGACGTTTGCATATATTTTCAATTTTCCAGTTATTTTTCAACAACATGTGTAGTTTAGCCAGAGCCTAAAACAATTATATACCATTTTCTCGAGCGTACCTCTTTCTCCTTAATGCTATACGAAGCTTGATCGTGCGCTTCCCGTGCGACGGCTCCAGTTAGTTCTCGATGTGACCAACGGTATTAGGTCCGGCTTACTGACGTGCTTGGAGACGACGTAGAAGCTCAGTAGACTATCTTTACTTTTAAGGGAAAAATTTCTGGTCATTTTTCAGATGATTGCACCACAGTATACGAATTCATATTTTGAAAACGGTGAAAAATGTTTACTTGCCTCTTAGGGAAGTTCTTAACTGGCGTGTGAAGAAATTAAACACCCATTTCACTTAGCACGTATCCGCTGAATAGGCACTGACTGACGCTTAGACAAAGCTCGGCCGGTTGTGAATGCAGTTTGTCCTGATGTACTTGACGAAAAATTCTATAAATTTTTTTAACAGTTAGTTTACACGAGGCACAAACGGTAAGAGTTGGAAGAGTGGAGAAAAATGTGACTTTAAAATGATTTTAAAAATTCCGTCTCATATAATCACGCAATGCCATGGATCCATTTGAGATCTGTGTTAACTCGGATGACAAGCACCGCACTACAACAATCGAATGCATCCTCTGTGGATACAGTGATTTAAATAGACTTAATTGTTCCAGAACATAAATCCTTAGTGGGATCGTTTCTCGCAATTTGAGACACAAATTAAAAAGCACAATGCAAAAAAATAAAACCTTTGTCTTCGCAGAGTCTCTAATTATGCAAGGCCTTTCGATTGAGACTAGTTCCGTATTCAAGGCTCTGTCATTTCACACTTCATAGTACTTTGCGTACCATAGCTCGTTACGTTTTGGCAACCAGATACACTACGTGATTTGCTGAAAGGTTCATGCTGCATTCCTAAATAGGATATCACTTTTCTGAGCCGCTATGACACATTTGTGAGGGTGTAGTTTGCCAGAGCCCTTAAGAGTACTGTTCCTTGGCCAGAGATGCGCACTATTTTTAATACAGATTTGTTTCGACTATCTCCTGCGGTACGCCTGCGGTACGTGTCAACGGGAAAGTTAGGAGTTTTGGCAGCGTTACGCTCATTACCTTATAGCAAGCTTAACACTAGACGGCTTTTTTTTGGTTAGTGCTTTTATGTAGGTAATGCGTCTAGGTACCATGTGACTAGTTAGGTCAAGTGTTGATATTGTTTAGCAGCGCAAAATTTGCGATGAAACGGATAGTAGTAGCTTATAGCGGGAGCTTTTTTTGTCATCTACTGATACTTCAATGGTGCTCCTCATTATATATAACTTATCTCAAAAAATTACGCAAGCTAGCTTTAGTGAACATAATGGTAGTCTTTTTTGTAGATGCTCAAGTCTTGTTTTTCCCTGAGGTAAAGAACACAAGAAATTAATGTTTAACAGAAAATTTAAATTGTTTTAAAAACTAAATTAGGACTTGTGATAAGCTAAAGGTATGCAACCGTAAAGCAGGTTCTCGAACGAACAGGTTTGTGCGCTTCGATGTGCGTGCCTGGGTATCTTAATTAATGCACTAAGACCTTTCTGCGACAGCTCGTAACCGTTTGGCAAAGGGCGGTGATTGATGAAAGTGCATAAAAAATTATTAAGATGAATATAACAATTATTAATTAATTTTTGTCCGCAAAAATGCCGCTCATCAACCTTAGAAGGATGGCCCAATAAAAGCTCTTTACACTGACTCCTTGCAGGGGATTTTCGATAGCGTTTCTTATCTTGCTGTCTGAGGATGAGGATTTTGAACCTAGAAATTTAAATTTACCTGGTGTTGTACACTCACTTCTGAACTATTCCGACAGGGAGATACCTTCGGCAGCAATGATAATTGGCCACTTGAAGCGAGTGGTTCAGGAAACCGGGGCGACGACTCAATCTCCCCTTTGCAAGAACTTCAGTCCAAGAAAGCAATGGCGGCGGGAGTCCCAGCCGACACTACTACCAGAGGTAAGATTTAGCCAAATTGAAGCAGCGCAATCTGCTTTCAAGGCAAGTAGAGTTCTTGGTCTACTATTGGGAAAGACCCTGAAGACTACTTCCCCATGAAGTATATCGACGAACAGAAAATGAGTGTTTAGAATCTTTCAATTTAGAAAATCCTTCATCAAGTATGTTTGAACAAGACGAACGAATAAAAAACGGAAACCACTATTGTTGTGTTCGCTGGGTAAAGAGTAATTTTTTATCATTTTTTTTCTAGCTTGCGTAGTGTGAGGTATGCGACAAGGAGCACCATTGAATTAGTATCATTGAAGAAGTATGAAGTACTTCTCGAATCCCGGCAACAACTAGAGGAAGAATAAACTGGGGTAGATACTGTGCAGGGTTAAAACAAAAACATTTTTTGTACTTATGATTTTCTGCTAGGCCCATTGAAATTTTGATAAAACTCTGCGGTAAAGGCGCTGTACAAAAATACTTCAAAAAGCGCTACGAGTTTTAAGGCAAATGTACTGCACGAAGATACGTCAATACCTTGGCCAGCCAAGAACATGAACCGTGGCTTATGACAGTTCGCAAATGCAGCGCGACGTTTGCGAGCTGGCTGCAGTCATACGGTTGACTGGATTAAAAAACGCAAGCAGCGCGTAGGTTTTAGTGTTCAGTGATAAACCTTTCATATTTCCATCTTTTTTGCAATTCATAATAGTTTCTGAAATTGTAGTGAAGTTTTGCAATTTATTGTGCACCGCGAAGATTATTACAACAAACAGTTAACTTATGACAGTTGTAATTTACCTTTTATCGAAGTAATTTACTGTCTATTGAAAATAAGAACAGATATAGTCAATCGCGACAAAGAAAATATTAGAAGTGAAGTCCTCCCATATCTGTGCTGCCTAAAGGGACTAAGAATACACTTGATTCAGCAAGTTCGTCTTTAAATAGACGAATTCGCTACAGAATAGGCTAACGCCATCATTAGTTTTGATCTTTGGTGAAAACGGGCCTTCAGGTGAATGCTTATAAAGTAGCTTCATCAAAAGAGCTCTACTAATAAGGACGAATTATTTGATATATAGCGCATTGGAATATGAAGTCGTTTAATATTCTATGGACTATGTATATCGCAGGTGATTGTAGGACTCGAATATATCCTTGTATTTTTCCAGGCTTCCAGAGGTAGATACTCGAACAAAACTAGAGGTTAAAAGACGTAGATCGGGTTTTGGAAATGTGAACTAACAGTAACGAAACCAAATTTGGAGGCTTTGGATCCTCATGCAATGCTCTGATCAGCTAGAGGTAATCTTTAAGAACAAGCTTCTATTATATAGGTTTTATATACTTATAAATGTTATTATTATATGGTGTTTTAATGTAATTTTTTATTTTTATTATTATTATTATATTTATTCGCGCATTACATTCACATACACATTGTACATTATATTCACGAAAACTGTAAAATTTGCAGCTCTTGCTAAATAGGAGACACTTGTTGTTGTAGGAAATACGTTTTACGATTTGAATCGGACGAACAACATGCAACTTAACAAGAAGCCTATCAGAAAAGCGGCCACTATAGGGGAGTTATTCAGCATTAAATATTGCCGTATATATATATACATATATATATATATATATAT
>MNPL01002442.1:0-14086 GCA_002081605.1 Tropilaelaps mercedesae
ATATATATATATATATATATATATATTATCTTGAGCCGTAGGCGTCTGCTTTTCGGCAACGAATTGAAGTAAGAAATAGGAGGTGAAATCTGTGGATAGGCGAGACGTCGTCGGGGATGTGGGGTATATCAGTCTGGAACACCACCACTTGGTAGTCAGCGGTAGCAGCTCAGTATGTCAACTGCAGCGACGCCTTAGGGACGGCCAAGGCAGAGGAAAAGGTAGAGATAACACCGAGGGGATGGGGAGTCGTGGAGTGGAGTGGAATGACACCTTCGCAAACTCAACACTCACAGTTCCTTCGCTATTTTATTCTCGACATTTGCGCTAGCCACCACAACATACCGCTCCCACTCGTGAAGCTTAGCTTCGCCCCCGCCCGTCGATTCAACTGAAAGATCCCCAAAAATCGAGATTAAATGTAATACGTCGTCCATCGTTTTCTCATCGGATTTTACCGATACACCAACAATCTCAGAATTGATCAAGGAGTCGGGTACGCTAGGCGTACAGTCATTTCACGACCATTGAAAGATATGCAGGGATTGCGTACATGCGATCCCGCCATGGGGAATTCGAGATGCATGGCATGCAAGTAATTACGGAAATAAGGTGATCTACATTATTTGGATATACACTTCAGTAATAGCGCCTCTGACAACGACATGTGCATCCGATTCGCGTAGTCATGCATTTGAGTTCAATATTCTGTGTGAAAGAAAATTTGCACTAAAAATCTTCATATATGCGATTATCTATCCTTAGCGGGGCTTAAAGCTGATACCCTGATTGTAAAAAAACTCATAGCATGACTCAAAAAATGTATAGCATATTTACCTGCCAACCACGCAATACTGTAAGACCCCGCTTTAGTTAAATGTTCTATATTGCATACAGCGTTACGAAGCAAAGTGCATTGCTGTACGCAATTCGAATATCGACCTACGCCCTGCCTTGGCCACCAGTCTGGGCCGATGGCATCCAGTTATTTATCATAAGCAAGAGCCATGGAAGCGCAGCAGTGAATATCCTCACCAGACGAACTCCGGGTGACGTTAGCCAACGATTTGAGACCGGTGCAGGCCATCACCTCCGGGCATCGTTAGCGTAGCGGACAGCCACGAAAGCGATGAGCGCTTGATGTGCAATGTTCATCGCTATGAACTACTGCGAACAAGAACTAGAAGTTCGTTGTGGCCAGTCGAGACAAAGTCGTTTGGAAGAGAAGAAGGTTCTAACACGACATCGGTAATGGAGGCGCGCACAGCGGGCCATAGGCCACCGCGCGCTGCTTGGGGCCTCGGCTAGGAAACGAATTTGTTCAGCCTAGCTACAGTAATGAAAGTAAACACAGAACAGAAGCGGAAAAGAAGAGGGAGATGAACGGCCGGTGAACTCAAAGAGACAAGAGCTACAATATAAATCGCTTATAATTGGTTATCTTACGCAATATGTGCTCCCAATGACATATATTTTACCTTTATGATAGATATACTGCCTATTCGTCAAATCTGCGAACCCAAGCGGTCGATATAATTTTAAGTTTCTTAACAACGTTCGTCAAACATCGCCACCCACTATTTGTGGTGTCAGTACAGGTGCAATACGATTAACTACTCGTATGTACCCAAAAATGGCTAATGTAATGACAAACGTTCATGAAATTACATGTGCACGAAATTTTTCGCATATTCTTACATAAAAAAAGAAAGGAAGACAATACACTCATTTCTGTAAGAACCATGTTAGGACAATAAAGTAAATTATTTCACATATAGCTGTATCTGTGTGCCCTAAGATTTGAAAAAAATTAACCGAAAATATTCATACTAAGAGTATGTCCAATTGAAAAAATGAATATTAGCGGAATTCAATCATAAATGTATGAATCTGATCATATACGTCACTCGCTGACGTTCCTGACTCACTGTTCATTGTGCTGAGAGCCGCTGAATGAAAGCTTCTCGACAGAGCTAAAAGCATCACCAAAGTCTCTCCCGAGAGAATTGTTGCTCTTCTCCAAATAGCTCATGCCAATTAGTGTTCAACCAATCCGTCTAAGTTAAACCTCTCTTTTTCATTGAAAATAATCTGAAATTTAATAGACAAACACAGAGTAATATTACAATCATTATCTGAAGTTCATCGGCACCCCGTGCTTACACCAACGACATTATTACCAAAGTTTTTTGTTTTGTACTCAGTGTGTTCTGCAGATCTCCAATCGGCTGAGTCCCTCAGTTAGGCTGCACTCTTTGTGTTTGGTCGGATAACGTACGAAAAGCCATGAATTGTTCTTCAGACGTTTTCTCAATGAACATTCAAACCCAACTCAATCATATGACAGAGCAACTTTTGTCGAACTGGAGGCAAGGCGATATCTGTTGAAAACTGATCAGTCTTCTTCTCATTCTGTGACGACGTACGAAACCGTACTATCTGGGCAGTCCCGTACACATGAGTGGTTTCGTCTATCTCGTGCAATAGACCTCTCCTTAACTTCCCTACGCGAGCAAAAGTATCAATTCTGGTTTTGTCTTTTTCGTTTAGCTTCGAAACACACGATTTCAGTAGCAGAATATTTTGCATGGCTATTTTAATACTTTTTTAATGGTTCAGTGCCAATGACCCGTACCTACTGAAAAGAAACAATTGGAGATCTGAAATGTACTTCCCATTCATATCACGCTCGTAAGATGCATGTAATGTGATGTAAAAAATCAATGGATTGTAACATGCATACCTACCGAATCTCGTATTTTTCTAGAAGAGGCGAAAAAAATAATTCAAACAAAAGAGGACTAATTCGGTCCTATAAGAGCACAGGTTTTCTTCTGTGTCGAATTCCACATGTGCTCCTATTACTGATGTGGTAACCATTCTCTACGTATCCAGCGGTAGAAACTAAAACTTAGAACTATACCACACTCGACGCTCTAAACTGGGCCAAGATCAAAAGCTACCCAATTTTCTTTGTCAACGCATTTTTAAGCGTTTAACATTGACCTCTTGCCCGAAACGACTTTAGCAGCTTCAGAATGCTGCGGCGAATCAAAACTTACGCCGGGATTAGCCGTAGTACTTTTCTTCAGCCACTTTGTTAGATCTGCTCACCTTTTGAAGCAGAAATCTATTGAAATGAGGACAGAGGCTCTCTGTCTTGCGTATTCAATATGCCTCAAAAATTTAATCGGTTTTGTTAAACATTCTCAGTCAAAATCAACACCAATACCACTTACATTTTTTCTGTATCAAGTACCGGCACTTTCTAACACATAAAAAGATAACTATTTCGCTATCCATTGCGGGCGAAGTTGAAATAACGAGCGGAGATGATCAATATATAACGCCTTCAATAGCGGTAACCAACTGGTTAGACCAATTGCTCTATGATTTGTACGTACAAGCTTTTTGGCTTGACTACTTCTAGGTTTTCTTTTTTTCCCTATTTCGTCCATACCACGTAACTTATCGGACCACGATAGATGACATAAGTCGAGTGCATGGCAAAGAACCTGCGTCCACTGCACGCCGAATAAATGGAGCGCAACCGAAACTCTTCAAATGGCTGCCACGCCTTTTGAAGCAATATGCAGTTTTCAATCCACAAACTCATTTCCGCCACTTTGCCGCCACATGTGTTTGCTTGCTGACTTGAAGGGCAAACACGATGGACCGTCCAGGTACACATGGTGGCAGGGACCCAGCTTCATGTACGGGTGTAATATAGAATACAGTTTATAGCCCACAATATATTCCTGGCGCCTTCGTACTCTGACGTTCGTGCGTCGTATTTTCGAGTTCGGCTCTCAGCCTCCCTGTCTGTCGCGCAATCCTATTTTTGTTTGTTTTCTAGTAGCAAACAAAGGAAATCCTGCTGTGCATGAAATATGCTTTAACGCCTATCTCAAGACAGTGACTATGGGGCAGTTGGTCCATCCGGACACTT
This sequence comes from Tropilaelaps mercedesae, assembly GCA_002081605.1. Classification (NCBI taxonomy): domain Eukaryota; kingdom Metazoa; phylum Arthropoda; class Arachnida; order Mesostigmata; family Laelapidae; genus Tropilaelaps; species Tropilaelaps mercedesae. Next base: position 3,950 of record MNPL01002442.1, read on the forward strand.
GTCAAACTGTACATACACCGAATACGCATCAATAACACAAGACTATACCGGATATTCAAGGTAACATGAACATGGCAATCGATACGTTATGACAAGAGTGGGAGTGACCCGCGCAACAGAATCTGGTGAACAGCGAAAGCACCGAGTAACGTAAAGTTTGTAGAAAGAAATGACACACCCTGAAGTGAACAGGAGCCCTTCGTAGATGTGTCCGGATGAGTGTGGGCGTGGTGAAATCGCCAACAAAAACAGATTGCGTTGGTTGTCTGTTTTCCTGCTATGCACTGCTATTTCGAAAACATATGTTTGGGGATGAGAACAAAGTCCAAGACGGATAAATTTCGCTTTCGGCAGTCCGTGCACGCACTGGAACAACCATACCGGGTCCGTGGGGACTTTGTAACTGCATTTTCAGAAAGTTTACGTTTAGGAAAAGCAACGACTGATTATTTCTATTCCAATCGACAAGCAAAGAGTTAGAACAGCTTCTGCTGATACTGTTCTCTTCGAGAATCCCAAGGCATATTTGCGTTACCTAGGTATTGAGCAGATCATCTGTTCATTTTACGCAAAATCAAATTCATTCGATTTTGCCTGTTTTGCCTTTAACTTTGTCTAAGCTGACTTAAAGTTGACCCTGGGCCGTTTGCCGAGACGAACGACTAGATGCGTTCTACAAGCTCTATAGCTGTTTACTACTTTGTCGTTACATTGTTCGCCGCTTTTAATTTACTTGAAACGTCAGTGCAAACTTATTTGTCGTTCGCAGTCCTGTCTTCAAAATTCATACATATAAAAAAAATACAGAGCATGAAATATACTCGCGCAGAACTAACCGATCATCATATATCTGTCACGTACGTTCCACTTCTGCGAAAAATTACAAGCACTTTTAGGGTACAAGATGTAGACCCTTCGTAGCCCCTTCGTAGACAATACTGTTACATTATCTGTGATTGTCAGCTGGATTTAGTTTTCCCCAGAAATGCCTCTTCAGGCATGAAGTAAAGCCGGCCAATTTATTTTTGACATCTTCCTCTTTCTAGAATCCGTTTTACTGATATTACCTGGCGCACTCTTGAACTCCGTTGTAGGCGGTACAAAATCAAAAGACGGCTTACTTATGTGGCATAGCATGCAACCTTCAACAGACGATACTTCGTAGTTTGTAGAACATTAACACAGCCGTTTAAGGGTTCTGCTCCTAACACTCAATGGTATAAATGTAATACTTTTCGAAATATAAAATCCAGTCGTTTTCGTTCCATTTTATGTGATCCAAATCCTGCATACACCCGCGTCGTTCAAGAGAAAGCTAGACGATTTAGCTTATTATATATTTGCGTGACCAAGGTGTTTATACAATTGCCCTAAAAGAAAACATATCTGCCTTACGTTCTTCAGGTACAAAAAGTTCATCTACGCTTGAGGTTGTTTTTAAACGATTTCTATTGGCTTTTACTAGTCAAAAATTGTAAGCATTTTTAAGACACATGGCAGTCGTGGTCCTCCGAGCATCAAAAAAGGTTTTTAATACGACAATAATAATAATATGAATGTCTTGTCGTTTGTTAACGCGGCTTTCATTTCATGTTTCTATTACAGTCGCACCTCTGATTAAAATTGCCAACTGGCTCGTGGCCGTTCGCGATGGCACCACTGCACGGCTAGAATGCATAGTAGAAGCGTTCCCCAAAGCTTCCGTCTACTGGGTTAAAGGAGATGGTAAGATAATGGCTATGCTGATGAGCATACTTTTTTCTAATATTGTATTATTCAAATCCACTCATATACTAAAGCCCACTTCCACCTGGCCGCTCTATAACAGCCGGGGAACTACATTAAACGGTTGGCAGAAGGAGTGACACATGATGCAACCAAAACGAGAGAAAACTACAGCGGATAAAAGCGTGGTGCGGAATGGTGTGCAGAGTAACATTCCGTGAACATCGAATGAAAACATTTAACGTCGAGCGAAAGGAGTGCCGGAAAAGTTGGGTCATCACCGCCCCGGCTAAGGTTCATTGTCACCCCTGGGGTCGGCCTCGATAAAACACTATTGCGAATTGACAACCAGCTTTCACGCCGAAGCGCGCGCAGCGGCTTGTACGGAGTCTATCCAACTGACAGACACGGAGCGAGTTTAATGTGATTACGTATTCGACAATACGGGATTCGACGGTACGGTGGACGAGAGACCAGCGCGATTAATTCTTTACGGCTAATTTCAGCCTACATAGTTTCCGCAGAGCTGGAGCTCGGGCAAAGAGGGAGAGGATACGATGGTGAATAACGAAAGTCGGAGCAGAACTGGACTGAAAGCACAGCTGCAATAAGCCCTATGAACGGGTGTCTAACCCAAATGTACAGAATAGGGGCAGCTAAATGAGGGAAAATGACTCCGTGAGAACTTTCAACACAGTCGTCGAACGGATTTGAGTATTGGCAAAAGCCAGTGCTATCGCGCGGTGTAGACAGGCGCACCATATCAGTACGTTGCAACGGTTAAACGAATAAACGCAGACGATAAATAAGCCAAGGTTTCACTGTGACAGGAATTCAATAGAGAAAAAGAACATTCACGATGTATTGTAATTTAATAGTAAGCGCATGCATTTCTAATAGAATAGATATTTTGAAATAACCAAGCAAGACATTTCTTGTTAAATGTGCACGTCTGGAGAGAAACTCTTATTGTTTACATCTGTTTACATTGTTACAACCAGTTGTGCACGTCTTCTATACTAACCATTGTTATCAGCATCATAAAGCTAGTGCGAATCTGGCAATAGGCTTTGTGTAGGCATAATACGAAACTGCTATTATTTCTATTGGACTTTCCGCTAGTATATTTACGACCTAACTGACCTTTATTCCAAATCTGATATCGATACAAATCTTCTCCATTTCGGACTTTGATAGACGAACCAGTAATACACGATGACCTGAAGTTTACCATCTCAGAGGAATCAGAATCCTTGTCTTCTTCGTTAAGTACCGGTTCTTCAGCCGGTTTTCCACCGACCCCATCTATAACTGAGGATGGCACAGGCACGGCTCAGTCAGGATATAGTTTCAAAAGCATTCTCACCGTAGCTTTTGTCGCAGAACGTGATCTCGCACATTATAAGTGCATCGCTCGTAACTATAAAGGGACAGCCACCGGAGTATTTGCAATTGCACGTAAGTTTTCAACATAGACGTTGCTGGTCACACAGTCATAAAGAGGACAAGACAAGTGTGAAAGCACGAGTCCTGGCTGTGGCCGTAGATTTCCTAGATTTCACCAATACACTAACGCTAAAGAAGATATCGCGTTATGGAAGTCCTTTCAAGGGATCTTATAAAATACGTTAATTCTTGCGATATTTTATTCGTACAATAAAGTCTCCAAGGAAATTCCTCAAACTGCAGTTACATTTCCTGGTTTAACTCTTGCTTTCAGTCCTTGCGAAAAAAAGTTATATTTTCGTTCAAGTTTTATTTAAAGAAAATAATAGAAAGAATCTTGATGTATATATTCTGTTGAAAATTAAAAATATAAACCGCCTTTTTATGCACATAACTTTTTTAACAAAATAAGTCGCATTTTTACCTTCTTGAATGGACTTTACTTTTTTACATCTTACATTTTTGAATGCCTTTGTTTTCTCACGAAGGTCGGTCAGCGCCTAAAAACGACTTCATAACATTCATATTTCGTAACCATCTTCTGTAGTGTCATTTGGTGTAAGGTACGAACACTCGAGATAATGATGATGTTACCACATTCAGGTAATTCATTTTAAGATCCTATTCGAGGGCTTTATATATGTCCGTGAATTTTCTAGCTAAAGTGCATCGCAACTCGTGAGTCACTTGATAAGCTTGGAAGCACGCCACTTCAGCTAGTGAGCAAATTCTGATATGGTTTTAATTTGAATATTAAACGCTATGACATAATACCTATGCTCGTCTTGAATGTTACGCATAACCGCTAGTGTAATATTTGGATGTAATCCTCTGAACAGTGTAACTGATAAAACAATGCGGAAGCAATTCCTAGAACAAATACGGGGAAACTACGCATGATCTATGAAAATGATCTCATCCATTCACATCCACAATATCAACACCCGCGGAATAAAAAATAGAAAGAGTATTAATGGCGTCATACCATTATCACTCTTATTACGACCCGCATAGCGGTAGCTGCTTGGTGCGACTACAGCGAAATTTGTCTTGGCCGAAAGAATAAACCCCAATGGCGTTAACCTTAAGAAGGTTCTGTAGAACGTCAAAGGGATAACGGCCGTAGAGACGTACCAGTGTAAGGGGCCTAGTGCCCTCGTTGGCCTAAGTGCCGATCAGCCAGCAAAACGGGCCAAACTGAAGAAATTTTTTGGCCTTTTTTTCGAGAGGCACTCAGCTTCGCTTTTCCTCCCCCCATGGTACTGACAGTAGAGGCACATGCAGACGCAATGCTGTGCCACAAGAGGCTCTTAACTGCGTGACGGCAGCCGCAGAAGCTGGACGAAGGAGCACCTTCGGGGAAGAGCAAACTCATGGAGTGTTATTCTTGGTCCTCGAATCCGCTTTACTCCACCAGTTCGTTCTACGACATCACGCGCTCGTCGATATAGCCACACGAACTTAGTCGTATGAACAGCTGAAAAATGTACGCGGTGAACCACCCAAAACTAGCAGATCGGACGTTTTCGGCCGTGCTTTTGGGACGGCAGCCGATAAGGGGATTTCCTGGTGAACAACGCCAGACGCACCAAACTAGGACCTATTATTGCACCATGATGGAATTTTCTTCGGTATACATTATGATTACTATCATTATTGTTACTGTTTTTACTACTGCTGTTGTTATGAAACACATTATCTTTAAGGCGTGTATACCTTATTGCTTATACGGTAATGTATGTTTTCGATTTGGCATAAGCATGTAAAATAATTTAACTTCTATGCTTACGGGCAACAATTGGGTTCTCAACCAACTGTTCTGGGTGTTGGAGTTAAATCGCTTTTAGAAGTACTTGAATGTAGTTCTAGCAATTTATTCAAAATCCAAAAAGAGCACAGTCAATAAAAATCTTCAAGCCGTAATCTCTCTTGCTAACAGCCCAGCCAAAGTTTTAATGCGTGAAGGAGAGCAGATTGGACATCATTCGTATTAGTATTTGGCAGAGGGTACTATTTTGAGGTAAATTTGTTTGTACTGAGCTACCCATCCCTGTCAACTGGCATGAACGACGCTTGTTTATTGACTGCCATTGTTGACTAGCCCTTCCAGAAATTCAGGAGTACGGTTGAACCTTTATAGAGAAGGTGTGTATTATTAGTCACGCACGATACCCATGTCTATATATAGACATTTGGGATAGGACGGACAGCATTCTCGGGTTCACGTTAGAACGCGTTGAGAAATATAACACGCACGACACTAACTTGTTCTATAGCAGAACGAAAGCCGTAAGGAAAGGTTCTTGAGATATATTGGAATAATGCAATTTATAACCTTACATAAACTCTGTGTTGTAGCACCGACCTACCCCTCGTTGAACCCTGCCTAGTAAAGTGCCTTTTCCTATGACAAAACCGCCTTGTTTCGTCACCTGCCAGGATCCCTGTAGGGGAGCAACCCAGTTGCTGAAAACATAAAGCGACCTAGCGGTGTTTTCATGTCTTCCGCACATCTATTCGTAGGAAATGAATCTATCTATGGCCACCACCTAACACAACTTGTGACAATATAGAGAGCGCTGTCTAGTATCAAGTAGCCTACGAGGATCGTAAAAGGAAAAACCAACATCATTTTTGGTGAACTCTTGGCACGAAACATTCAGCTACGTGTGCACATGCTAAAATGTTTAAATTACGGTATTACAAATCTCAGCTTTTATACGAGAATTTACATTCATGCATCCCCGGCGCTGAAACATGGCAATTCGAAATGGGTTAAACATTCAGCATGCAACTATTGCTCTGTGATTAAAATACCTTTAAATATTTATCTTTGTATTCTTGAATATTCTAGAGTGAAATAAATTCACCATAGAGCTGAGGTTACGTAGTGTTGATGCACGTGCACACCCAGACAGCTTAAGCTGTATGCCAGGCTATAATCGGATGTAAATTAAGGATACTGATACTTGCCATAAAGACCCTCTACAAAACTTATTAATCGTGACTACTAAAGTACGACAGTGGTATCCCTTATAGGACCTAGTTCTTTGTGCGGAGTTTAACTTGCTGTTTAAACGAAAAATTTTACATGACTAATGGTGGAAGGCTCGGTTCGCTGCACGTATTTTTTTCCATATTATATATATATATACCATCAAGTGCATAGAAAATATGCGTTTTACCCATTTTTATTATAAAACGCACTCTTATTTGAACCAAGTAAATAACCACTGTGTTTGCTACTTCTGTGACTTTTAGGTCCCTTATGATTAGCTTGTATTACCATGGTTAAAATGTATTGCAGCTATCTACGATTTCAAACTTGTATTTTTATAATTTAATCTGCAGACGGCTGGGTGAATTCTTTTTAGTGCCTGTGTGGTTTTCTACTGAGAAAAGCCTAGAGAAACAAGGCGCTCATACCACGCCAGGTTTTAAGCAATACTCATGATTAAAATTATGCAGCATATCAACTATGCTGCGATGACATCGGCTCTTGCATTCCTAAACAAAAGAGAATTGCTCACCAACCAATCATAAAGCATAAATACAAACAATCTTTGCGTAAAACTAATAGCTAAGCCGACTGTGTAACTCATAGTAAACCACGTTAGGTCAGATCTAAGCTTTCGAAAAGTGCTGGACTATTTTGCCTTTGGTATAGCGGACCAGCGTTTATCAAAGCCTAGCGGTTTCATAGCGGGACATCAAAAATGACGAAAGTAAAAATGGAAATAACTACTGGCAGTTAGCAAAAATCATTACTCAACGTATAATGTCATTCTTAATTGGAATAGAGGTCTCACGTGTGTACTTGCGGCTAAAGCTGAATGGTGACTTCTGGAACTTCTGTGTGAGGGTTAGAAAACTTACATTTATTCTGGGCATTCTAATTTGTTCATATTTAGAGCTATTAGAACGCCCGTAATGATTCCTTAGTTTCGATGATTTAGTGTTCGTGTGTCGTCACAGTTGAGCAATTAAATACACTTGACAAGGTTGCACCAACTCTAGCAAGTATACCGAAATACCGCAACAACATGTAATACAGAACATAATTATATATCCCTTCCGCGTCTTCCAATTTAGGAAGGAAATCAGGCACTGGTGGAAGCGGACCTGATGGCAGCGCCGTCGAGGACGCGAACGAAGCGATTACATACAGTATTTATGGGGCACCGCCTCCGCCACGGCTAATTGTCGATGACCTCGCCCCATTGGTTGGCGGCTGTCCTCTCTGTCCCGATTGTCCACCAAGTCATGAGTGCGCCCCGTCTAACCAAACACGACAACAACATCGGCTGCTCATCCAGCAGCTAAACAACAATAAAGGTAAACGTTGCAAAGGAAATTTAGCTTAGACACGGCGCCAGAACGACTTTAGATACTACAACGTTACTTTATGTATTAGAAAAAAACAAGGTGTTGTAAATTAGATTCATGCTAGTTGCTCACCTACGTTGACGGAAAGTAATTCTTTAGGCACAAAATCTGCGGGTCAAATTCAAATCGAGGCAGTAATTGAATACCTAAAAACCTATAAAAGCAAGTTTTCACTTCAATGAAGAAGGGTTGACTCTTGTTGATCGAAGAACTTTTCTACTAGTTCCACGTGTGATGTAAACATATGTAGAAATGTATGGACTAAAAGAGCACAAACGCAAGAATTCAATTAGTAGGTATGCAAAAATTATGGTCGATGGTAGTTCCCGACAATATTTGAAATTTACGAAAGATAGCCTCGTAATACAAGTGACGCTTAGAAGAACTGTTATAGGGGTGTAAAACTTATTTTTTCTCTCTAAAATTAAGTAAGGTCTTGTACGCATAGACACTTCCGTACAACAACGTCATGAATAGTTGAAGAGATTTTTGTCGCTCGAACTTGTAGAGGGTAATTCTATTTAGGAAGACTACGTTAGGCGCGTTAATTTATACACTAACAGCGGTTGTTGACACAGACCTCCGTCGGCGACAGTGGGTGGGGGTGATGCTAATGACGAGATTTGCGGTAAGACGGGGAAAGCTCATAAGGGTCAACAATGAAGTCTCAACCCGGCTTAATGCCGTTACGAAGCGACTAAAAATTATGCACGTAGCACTTACCGGCTTACCGTACTGTTCCATAAGCTCTTTGCAGCTATAGCAAGCGATTTATGCTACGGGCATATATTATTAAGCTACATTTTTAAGGGAAATCATCACGCTTTTATATTTTTAATGAACTTCCCCATGACTGTTTATGGCATCAGGGAACACATAAAGCCCGTCAACCAATGTAATAAAATGGGCCGAAATAGATCAGATTGTATAATTTTGTTTATAAACTAGTAAATCCTAGTTTTTTCGGATTTAACCGTCAGCCATCATTATACTTAGCGCCTACTGTATTGCTTTTATTTTTTCAGTGAACCGTAGATGCACTATTTAGACATAACAAAAACATGTCACCCGTTCGATGATTCATGGTCAACGTCGACAAAGTGAAAAAGGATAGAAATGAGTAGATATTACACTAGACTAGATGGTAGCTTGATGCATTTACGTGCACCTTGCGATTATTAGCTAATGGTCAGCGCTAAAAATATTAGATATTAGATAAACACGATGTTCAAGAACCGTGTGAATGGTCGCGCAACTTCATCGCTAATTCGCCTAGGTAAAATTTACGATGATTTAAAAAAATACGGTTGCTTTAACTACGTACCAATGCCCATAAGACTTCAGCTAGAAACCCTGCAAAAAACAGTGCAATCGACCGAAAAATGTCTTTTCGAATAAGGAGCACATCTTACTATTTGGTTTCAACCGCTTGCTGACCTGAACCGCTTCTGTTTCTCTCCAAAGTGCCTTTGTGATTAAAATACGCTTTTCTTCAACATGCCTATTTATTAGCTACAATCTTTCACCACGTTTCGGATACAGCACTGTATTACTACTATTCATGAACATACTTGCGTTCCTTAACCGACAGGCTACGGCCTTGCTTTTGTTGGCATCATGACATTGCTGAATAATTATTTTAGGTAAAAATAGCAGACATTAACGTGTGTCTTCAATGTCATGTATGTGGGTGTGTATCTGATTTACAGCAACTTTAGCGCCACCTGTTACAACGTTCCTTAATGTGGTCAACCTCGAAACGGTCGTTAACAAATCTCATTGGCTGCATCTCAAACCCCGCGATCAAGGTATAGCAGGTTACATTTATTATGCAACGTTTATTTATGAACGCCCATTCTTGATCGATTACTCCGAGGTTCCTTTTTGTCTGCCCTCTCACCAAGCGGCTTTAACTTGACGCGATACAGCATCAGCGCGGCGCTCTCTGTTCTGTAGCAACAAATTCAGACATGTCAGCGAGCAGTTGGCGCCGGCCTGTACGATTACCGTTTCAACAAGCGGCGTTCATGTAGGATAAACCTCGAAGGGGCACTCGCCTGTTTGAGAAGATACACTACTAAAATTGGTTGTATTTGAAAGAAAGCACTTCCTGAATCCCAGTTTAGACCCTTCAAAGGGCTTCTTTTGTCGCGTTCTTGTATTCTTTCAGCATATACATAAGCAAGTTCTAGGAAACAACTAAATGAATCGGGCAAAAATGTGGAAGCAGCCGACGCAGTGAGCAGAAATCAGTCATTCGATCGTTTAAAATAACTTATGCCACTACTCATTCTAACAAAAGAATGAAAGATATTTGGAAACTATGAAATACAAAATCAGAAACCTCACTTTGCCAAAAATGTCTTTCCGTGTTCGTTTCGATAATTTCAGCTTAATTAAATCTAGACGACTCGCGCATTCCACTTAAAAGCTATAGCGGAAAGTCGCAATCAGTTCATTGAATACACGATTAGGAGATTAATTGTTACAGGTGGAAGATAGTTGATCACTGAGCATATTTCTCCTCACAGACGACGTGGGGCTAACACCATGACGTTTGTATATATATATATATATATA